>APFE031403217.1:63133-74368 GCA_000404065.3 Pinus taeda
TATAACTATATGTGTAAAATTATAATGTATAATTTTGAACGTTGCTTCCTCTTCATTTGGCCTCATTCGTCGATACGAATTAGAGGAGTTATATACGTTCAAAAATTGAAGGGTAATACATAGCCATATTAGAGAGACAAATAGCCGTTTTTACATATTCCATCGCCGTTCAAACGCGTGTGGGATAGAGAAATTGATTGTGAAATAGAAGTCCACTTAACTTCCGTGTACATAATTATGGAGGTCCCACTAACTTCTTTAGTCTATGGGGTGGACATTAAAAGTCTTTACGAGGCGCATTCAGTTTAAATTATTTGATAAAGAAAGTATGGTTGGATCGTCAAGGTTTAATATGAGTTGGAGTGAGAATGGGAAAAGACAGAAGATCGTGGTAGCGAGAGTGGACAAGTTGAGATAATAGTTATAAAGAAAGAAAGTTTTAACATAATTATTAACCAAAAAAAAGATAGTAGCCTTGTGAAGTAATTGTATCGGGAAATACAGTTGAATAGTTGTGATGTAATTGATGTACAGAGATATATGGCTTTATTCACCACAGTAATTAGGATTAGGGGTAGTGAGGCCAAAAAGTAGGTGGAGATGTTTTTCTAATTTAATAGACACCTTGCAATGGGAATAGAAAGTGTGAGGTAATTATAGAGAAAAAGAAATGGATGTGTATTTTTTTTCATTTTGATGGATTAGGTAGATAAAGTTAAGAAACAGATAGATATGTTTATAATTTGTCTAGAAATTTGGTAATGGTGATAAAGTTGGAAATTGTCAAGAAATTGTAGAGAAAGAGAAATAATTATATTCACAATAATTGAGGGCATAGATGTCAAGAAATACATTGGGATTTTTTCAATATTTTATGGAAACTTGTAAATGGTCATAAAGTTGGAATGTTGTGAGGCCACTACAATAAAAGAGAAATGCCCAAATACAACCAATAAATAGGTGTAGATTTTTTCAATAATTTCTAACAAATTTATGAAAGACAAATATTTGTATTCACTTACATAATTTGAGTGTATTGGGGCAAAAAGGTCAACAAATAGATGGAGATTTTTCAATCATTTTATGTAAACTTGGAAATAGCAATGGAGTTGGAATGTTGTGAGGTAATTGTAGAGGGAGATATGACATTATTCACCACAATAACTAGGACTAAGGCTAGAGATGTCAAAAAGCAGGTGGACAATTTTCTTGCAATTTAATGGAAACTTGGCAATGACAATAGAGTTAGAAAGTGTGAGGTAATTATAAAGAAAGAGAAATGAATGTGTTCTCTCCACTCGTTCTAATGGTTTAGGTCCATAAAGGTCAAGAAATAGGTGGGGATTTTCCATTACTTTTATGGGAACTTGGCGATGGCAATAAAGTTGGAAAGATGTGAGGAAATAATAGAGAAAGAGAAGGATTGTATTCACTCAATTGACTAGAAAGCACTAGGGGCATAGAGGCCCAGAAATGCATTGAGATATTTTTATTGTTTCTATGGAAAATTGCAGATGGTGGTAGAGTTGAAATGTTCTAAGGAAATTATAGAGAAAGATAAATTATTTTGTTCATGTAATTGACTTGAGTTAACTAGATGCATATAGCCAATAAATAGATGTGGATGTTTTCAATATTTTTTTTAACAAAACAAGTAATGATGATAGAGTTGAAAAGTTGTGTATGAAAACTTGGTGATAGAAAAAGAATTGAAAAGTTACAAGGAAAATATAGAGAAAGAGATATGGTCATATTCACCCAATTGATTCAAATGCATTGGTAACACAGAGGACAAGAACTAGGTGGGGAGGTTTTGATTACTTGATGAAGTTTGCAATGAGAATAGAGTTGGAATTTTGTTTAGAAATTATAGGAAAAAAATGATCTTATTTTCTCAAGTTAGGTTAAGAAAACGATGGAGATTTCTTCAATAATTTTATGAAAACGTGGAGATGGAAATAGAGTTAGAAAGTTGTGAGGAAACTATAGATAAAGCAGTGGTTTTATGCACGACATTGACTCAAATGCACAAGGGACATAAAGTCCAAGAAATAGGTGGGGAATTTTTCATTAATGTAATGGAAACTTTTAGATAGGCATACATTTGGAAATTTGTGAGGAAATTATAGTGAAAGAGAAATCACCATATTCAATGTCAAATGCACAAGGGACATAAAGTCCAAGAAATAGGTGGGGCATTTTTGATTAATGTAATGGAAACTTTTAGATAGGCATATATTTGGAAATTTTTGAGGAAATTATAGTGAAAGAGAAATCACCATATTCAATGTCAAATGCACAAGGGACATAAAGTCCAAGAAATAGGTGGGGAATTTTTCATTACTGTAATCGAAACTTTTAGATAGGCATATATTTGGAAATTTGTGAGGAAATTATAGTGAAAGAGAAATCAACATATTCAATGTCAAATGCACAAGGGACATAAAGTCCAAGAAATAGGTGGGGAATTTTTCATTAATGTAATGAAAACTTTTAGATAGGCATATATTTGGAAATTTGTGAGGAAATTATACTGAATGAGAAATCACCATATTCAATGTCAAATGCACAAGGGGCATAAAGTCCAAGAAATAGGTGGGGAATATTTCATTAATGCAGTGGAAACTTTTAGATGGGCATATATTTGGAAATTTGTGAGGAAATTATAGTGAAAGACAAATCACCATATTCAATGTCAAATGCACAAGGGACATAAAGTCCAAGAAATAGGTGGGGAATTTTTCATTAATGTAATGGAAACTTTTAGATAGGCATATATTTGGACATTTGTGAGGAAATTATAGTGAAAGAGGAATCACCATATTCAATGGAGTGACTTAGAGGGCATTGGGGCATAAAGGTGAATAAATAGGTGGCATTTTACAATAATTTTAGGAAACTTGGAGTAGGTGAGATTTTACAATAATTTGAAGAAACTTGGAGTAGGTGAGATTTTACAATAATTTTAAGAATCTTGGAGTAGGTGGGATTTTACAATAATTTTAAGAAACTTGGAGTAGGTGGGATTTTACAATAATTTTAAGAAACTTGGAGACGGTAAAGTAGAGAAAGGTGTGGATTTTTTTAATAAGTTTATGGAAAATTTTAGTCAGTTTATTACACACATACATACTCTACAGCCCTCTAGGTTTGAACTTGTGACCCCTTAGGAAGAAACACTTACCCTTAACCATCAATTCCATTACACATACATGGGCTATAAATATTTTTATATTAAGAGATCATCTTAAATTTCATAGAAAAACATTTTCTAATGAGTAAATTTTTTGAACATTTAATTTCATGTCATATATTAATTTCTTCATATTGTAAAAATTTGAAAACTAACAAAATTAATACTTTTAATTATTTGATAAGTCTATAATTTAAAAATCCAAATTAATTTAATTTTGGAAATTACATTAAAAAAAAAAGTTTAATATTTATTAGAATTTTTTAAAATTTTGGAATATAATGTTACAATTATTTGTATATGCCATCTACTTTTTTCCCTGTAACAAATTTTAAAATATTTTAAAATATATATTTTATCTTTTTTTATATAAATAAAATAATTATTATATAATATATAATTAATATTTAATTTTAAATTAAATTTAAATTATATATATGTAATTAATCCAAACTTAATAATAAAGCTCAATTTTAAATTTACAACTAAGAAGTTAAACTTACATCAAAGGTAACGCAAATCTCGCAAAAGGAAAAGGAAAGTCTAAATTACGAAAACTAAATAAATAAAATTCGAATCATATTTAAAAAAAATACAATTACGATGGTTTCAAATTGCTTTTTTTTTAATTAAACGACCTATAATATTAAGAATAGAATAAACGGTTAATAATTTTTTTAATTGATAAAGAATTAATAAAACTGAAGGTTACATGACGACTGTGCATTAAATATTAAGCCTACGATTTTCCTTTTTATTTGTAAACCGTTAATAAAAGTTACGGTTATATGATGAGCATATACGAGAGAACCTCTTTTAAAGAAAAGAGTGTCTTAAGTTTATATTGTTTTAAATTTAATAAAAGTTATTTATTTATATAAAAAATAATAAAATAAGTCATAATTCATTATTATATAATAAAATATAATTTAAAAACCATGATACAATAAATATTAAAGTTTTAGGGAAGCAGTTTTCTCTTGAATTATGTTAAGAATGCTTAATATATAACAATACGTTCTAAACTTTATAACTATCCCGCAGTACCATATTTCCTTATAACTATAATCCTATTTCCTTTTACTTTTCAAAACCCTGTGGACCCGTCCGCCATATTAGAATCCGTCCATACGAGATTCCATTTGCTTTTCAAATTCAGATGGATTCGCACCCATAAAAAGTTTTCTAAAATCGCCATTTCTCGTGAAAGACCACCCACCCTTTATGGATAACGCTGTATTGACACCACACGATTCCCTTTCGATAAAGTTTTCCACCATCTCCCTAAGCATTCCTTTCATTGGCGTGCCCCACACGTTCATTTCTCCAAAAAAATATCGCTAAGCATCTCCAGGCAG
The DNA here is from genome assembly GCA_000404065.3 of Pinus taeda. Classification (NCBI taxonomy): domain Eukaryota; kingdom Viridiplantae; phylum Streptophyta; class Pinopsida; order Pinales; family Pinaceae; genus Pinus; species Pinus taeda. The sequence goes on from APFE031403217.1 coordinate 67,685, forward strand.
GACTTGTTTATTAGGACCGCCGTAGTTATATATATGTATGTGTGTAGATAGACAGTAGCACACAAGTACTCGCAAGCTCTGAAAGGCTTTGTAGTGGGAAAGGAAGAAATGGAGGTTCTGAAATTTTTGCTTCTGTGCATCGCTGCCTCTCTGCCTGCAGCGTGGTCTACCAATCACCCAAAGTGGAAGCTGTATTCCCATTCTCATCATCGGAGAAATGGGTTATATGAACAAATGCCCGGTGAATTCCAATCTACTTGGCTTCAACGTCATTCTGATTCTGAACTCATGGTTCAAGAAACTGAATCTGCATTGTCATCAATGGACGCCCACGATGAAAGGGATCTCCACGCTCTTTTGTCGTTCAAAAAGTCCGTCACGTCGGATCCATATGGCTTCCTCTCCAACTGGACGGCAGATAATTCCGATAGCATGTGCTCGTCATGGTATGGTGTTCGCTGCAGGAAGCACACCAAAAGAGTCGTTGGCATTGACCTCTCTTGGTCGGCATGGCAAGGTACCCAATGGTTGGAAGGTACCCTTTCTCCCTCGCTTGGAAATCTGTCTTTACTGCGCAGTTTCAATATTTCTGGTCAGGATTTATCTGGAAGAATTCCACCCCAGTTTGGCCACCTTAAGTCATTGCAAATACTTGACCTCAGCTGGAATGGCTTCAATGGGTCAATCCCAGCCGAATTAGGCCAGCTGCAAAATCTCCGCACCCTGAATCTTTCACTTAATGACATGGAAGGAGGAATTCCACTTCATATTGGTCAGCTTAAATCATTGCGGGTACTTGACCTCAGTGAAAGTGGGATTGGGGGTTCTATTCCAGTTGAGTTGGGCATGCTTAAAGAGTTGCGAGTACTTGACCTCAGTGAAAGTTGGATTGGCGGTTCTATTCCAGTTGAGTTGGGCATGCTTAAAGAGTTGCGAGTACTTGACCTCAGCAGAAATGGGCTCAACGGTTCCATTCCAGTCGAGTTGGGTTTGTTGCAGAAACTGGAGTCCCTGTTTCTGGAAGAGAACGATTTCTCAGGCTGGAATATTTCTGATTCTATTCCTGAGATATTTAGGCTTCCTCTCTCCTATCTGTCTCTCAGTGGTCTTAACCTCACAACGAGCATACTTAAAGCCATTGCAAATTTCACTAATCTGACCCACTTATATCTTTCTGAAATTGGAGTCGCTAGCATCCCTGAAGACATTGCCAAATTGACCAAATTGACGTACTTAGACCTTTCTGGAAACAGTCTAACTAACATCCCTGCAGATATGGCCAATCTCACCAAATTGACGTACTTAGACCTTTCTGGAAACAGTCTAACTAACATCCCTGCACATATGGCCAATCTCACCAAATTGACGTACTTAGACCTTTCTGGAAACAGTCTAACTAACATCCCTGCACATATGGCCAATCTCACCAAGTTGATGACCCTAGATCTCTCGTCGAATAGACTCACTAGCATCCCTGAATACATCGCCAATTTAACCAACTTGAGAGTCTTACTTCTTTCTCAAAATAGACTCACTGGCAATATACCCAAAGCCATTCTTAATTTGGCTCAATTAAGAAAACTATATATTTCTTCAAACTTGTTGACTGGCAAGATTCCGAGAGCCGTTACCAGTTTGCGTCACTTAACTGATCTAGATCTTTATAATAATACACTCACCGGTAGTCTACCCAAATCCATTACCAATTTAAAGAACCTTCGATATCTTCTTCTTTCAAAGAACAATTTGACCGGCACAATTCCAAGAGCCATAGGGAAGCTTCATTCCCTTTTCTATTTAGGTTTGCATTCAAACAAATTAACTGGGCATATTCCCTATAGCATAGGTCAACTAAACTCTCTCACTTATCTATATGATAACAATTTATCAGGATGTATTCCTAAAAGTATCAATGGTTTGATTTCATTACACACATTGGATCTATCAGAAAACAACTTGGAAGGGCCGATTCCTGAAAGCATTGGAAATTGCACGTCTATGACAATTTTCTCTGGTCATTATAATAAATTTTCTGGGGCATTGCCTGCATCTCTGGTCAACTGCACTAAACTTCAGCTAGTGGATTTAAGGAAAAATGGATTGACAGGTGAACTTCCTGAATACTTCACATATTTTCAGGATTTGGAAGCTTTAGTCCTTGGTTATAATAATCTGCATGGTTGTATTCCTCAACAAATCACAAATCTTACAAGTTTGCATGTGTTGGATTTATCCAACAACAAATTCAGTGGAAGGATACCAACTCATCTTGATAGACTCTCTGGATTTGCAAATGCTTCAAATAATTCTGAAATAGATGAGAACATTATAATTGACATGAAAAGATATGACTACAATTTGTCATATCTATTGCCCACAAATATTATATTGGATTTGTCTTGTAATAATCTTACAGGAGAAATCCCTGCAAGCATAGGAAGCATGAATAGCTTACGACTATTGAATTTATCTGGAAATCAATTGGAAGGATGTATACCTGAGTCTCTTAGTATGATACCTTCTTTAGAGGAATTGGACTTGTCAAAAAATAATTTGAGTGGATTGATTCCCGAAGTCCTCTCTAAATTATCAATGTTAGCTTCTTTTGATGTTTCATCTAACAATCTTTGTGGGCTAATCCCACAGTGTACACAATTTTCCACTTTCGATGTAACATCTTTTGAAAGGAATGAGTGCTTATGCGGATTTCCTCTACAAGCATGCAATCAAAAGGGTAAGTCGAAGAAAACACCCACCAGAGGCAAGAATAATGATAAAAGAGGATGGCTAAGCTATGTCAATGAAAAGGTGTCATTGATAGCATTGGCACTAGGAATGGGAATTGGATTTGGTGGAGTTATTGCTATGTTTATTGTTTGGGACAAAGCAAGGCGGTGGGTGATGAATGTGCCCTCCAACAACAAACAAAAGCCCTTTTATGGGGTTTACCGATTCCCAACATAAGTTACAAAAACTCCATATGCATATGTTTTCTTACTATTGTTTAGTTTTGAATGGTGGGTAAACTACTCATCCACATAGATGTGTTTTCTTATTATTGTTTAGTTTTGAATGATGGATAAACTACTTATCCACATAGATGTAAAAAAGAGACTTCTTCTAATTAGCAAATATGTGTACAAAAGTTATAATGAATTCAACAAATGCCTCAGTTTTCTTATATTTTTCTAATGTTGAATGGTGGATAAACTATCTTTCCAGATAGATGTAAAAAAAGAGATTGCTTCTAATTAGCAAGTATGCGTACAAAAGTATAATGAATTTTACAAATTTAAGAGTAATTTTATATGGTTTATAATATTTTGTTTATGGAATTTTAATCAAAATTAAGATATATTATGAATCAATTATAATTATATTATTTATTATATATATAAGATGAAAAAATTTAGTTTTTGAATTATTTAATTTATATATTTGTTTTATTGTTAAGTAGATGACTCTTTTTAAAAAAAATCATCTTCATTGTTTATCTTCTATTTTCAAGGTTAATTTGATATTTATTTTCTTACACATATTTTATTTGTTGTGTAATAACACATAAATCTATTAAATTACTAAAACAATCTAGACTATTATAAATAATATTTATAAATTTGCTTATTATTTTTAATATTGTTAAAATAAAAATATAAATGTTCGTTAAATTATTTTTAGGACTACAAACTAGAATTAATGTGTTGGATTATTATTATTATTATTTTCCAATTTTAGGTCACTGCCAAGCTAGACACCAAATTGGTGTATAAAACCCACTTATTTCTGGGACAAGGGACTCACCTCAGTAGAGCGATTTGTGCCAAGTTTATGAAGGCATACATACTCACACATGCTCTTAACCATTAGGCTCACTCAAGCTATATAAATACATAATGAAACATTTAGATGGTAAAAAATATTTTATTTCAATTTTGATAGTTTATTAATTGAATAATGAGAATTATTATAAATAGTTATAAATATTAATAAAATTGATTAAATTATATTTAAATAGTGAAATTTAATATTGGATAAAATTGTATTTTTCAAGTTAATTTTGTCGAAATTCCATAAATATTTTTAAGAGTGATAAGTTTAAGTCATTTAATTTCCAAAGTTTATGTGTCTCAAAATTTCTCAGAAATCCATTTATGCATTCAAAAATACATTTTAAAATAACAAAAATCACAATCTCACTAAAAATTATATAATTCATATATAAAAAAACCAATTAATTAAATATATATATATATAATTTTAAATAAATTATATATATAAAATAATTCTAATATAAAAATACATTTAATAAAATTGAATTAAAATAAATAACACTATTTAGATTAAACTCAATGAATATATAAAAATAAATTTTATATCCAATAAATTCAAATATAATTAATGTTAAAGACACTTTTAATATCACTGCCACAAAACCGATTTTGACACGATGAATGGAATTGTTGGGATTTAATTATTCACTTAGTACTTTTGATGATGACATGTTAACTTTCAATTGCCATACATTTATATATAATCACAATATAATTCGTTATATTGATTGCAAAATCGGGCGCCTTGATGAGTAAGAAGGGTTGATATTACTCATAACATGATCAAATGTTTACATGGTGGATCATGTTTACATGGTGTGTTTGAAGATTCATAGGAAAGACTTCTTAAATAATTATATTCAAAATTATTTTGATCCTTTTATTTGGCAAGTTAATTGAAACTATATGCGGCACTTGTGATCAATTTTTTTTATGTAAATAAATGGAATATTCAATATTACTAGTGGCTGTTTTGATTAATGTTAGTTAATTAGTTAGCTAATTATATATATATTATTATTGAGGATGATTTATATTATGGTTATGATAGTATGTTATTAAATTTAAGTATGAATAAGGAAATAGTTATTATTGTTAGGTATTGTTTAAAGATGTCACAATTTTGTTTGGGTGATGAATTTTTCCAAATCCAGTGGAAATTTTTTCCAAAAATATTACTGCAACAAAATCATTTTTTTAATGGAAAAAAATAGATTTAACATCATCACGAACCTCTAGGGCACACAAAATCCCAAATCTTGACAACTACACAGATTTTCAAAAAAATTGTTGGAATTTCTATTATTTTCCCAATGAAATTGTGACTTGTTTAGACTACACTCTATTGTTATATTAACTTTTAATTCGTGTATATTATACACACATACGCATACACAATAAGATAAGTTTAAAAATTGAAATGAATTTGAATTTGCTATTAATATATGTCATGAAATTTGTGAAAAATTTGTTTACATGGTAAAACATATTGCTTAATAATATTTTGATTACAAAGACAATGAATGAAAGAACATAAAGGAAATAAATATAAAATCTATGATGGATTTAATTTTGTGTTACTACCACCAAAGTTCATTTCACGTATACATATTTTTCATCTTTGGTTCCATTCATTTATGTATAATTTAGTTACAACCATCTAACTTTGTGTTGCATTGAAGTGTGAAGTGATGCATAGTTATTAAGATTTATTGACTACATGATCTCGATGTTTGCATTAATAATGCTGATGAAAATATAATGCAAGGGTAGGAAATTTGTAATTACCTTGACTTACCAACAAAAAAGGAGAAGGAGTTATCCTTCTAGTTTAGTTTTTGTAGAGATCCCTCTATTGATGATTGATCTTCTTGATGTTAGAATCACGAATTGAGAGAGGTAGTCGCATTTAAAGACGCCATTTCTTGAGATCTTACTGACCATGAGGAAAATTTTAACTGGAGTTGATCCGTTTTAAATAGGCTATATTCCACACAAATACTATGGGTCAATACCATGGGCTATCATAAACCTAGAGGTCAAAAACCACTAGTAATTTGACCAAGTCAAGTTTACACAAATCACCCTAACAATCCCCTCCTTAAACATGGTTGTGGTTTTTACATAAATGGTTCATTAATGATCTCAAATTCTCAAATCCCCAACTCAAGCTACATGGTCCATTACAAAACTTGATAACTCCATGTGCCATTTCACTACATCTGTGCCTAATCAAAGTATTAAGGTCTTACAACAACTGAGATCAAGCTAATAAATTAGTACAACCGCCACCCTTGTACCTATGCAAGTGGTTCATTCCACAACTTGAATCATCATGCGTTCTTGTGCAACATGTATGCATGAACAATAGGTCTTACAACTTCCTTAGGGAATACACCTGCCCATGGAAAGATTTATTAACTTGGACCAAAAACCCTTAGGGTGTTCACACATCACTAGTGTTATCATACCATTGTGGCTCTCATCACATGGTGACTCCTTCACTAAACTTAAAAAAATTGAGTACATCTCCTTTTTCCCATCCATACCACCTCTCTCATGTTATCTTTCAATGATAAAACTTAAAAAAATTTGATCTTACATTCTTGTTCATGATATCCATCCTACCAATGTAACTTTCTTTGATTTCTTCACATATACCTGCAAAATACACAGCCCCTATTTCTCCTTATTCATTAATTCCTTCATAATATATGGCATCTCTGAATTGAGGCTTCTATTATCCATGTTGTGTATATTGGAATTTTTTCAGAAAAAAAATAAAAATAAAAATAAAAATAAAATAAATAAATAAATAAATAAATAAATAAATCACATGAGACTTTTTAGTCAA
>APFE031403217.1:80893-91401 GCA_000404065.3 Pinus taeda
TCCAAAGGGTAGATGCTGCTGGAATTAGGACTTCCTTGTAGAAGCTTGTGAGGAGAGATTCCCATCCTTTCATGTTTCATTTGGAAGTGGGTGAGCTTGTCAAAGTAGAGGAAAACTCTTGCTGGACCCTGGGAGGAACTTGCACAACACCAAGCTCAGGTTGTAATGGTTTCTTTTTGTTTCCTATTAATACAAATAAGTCCATTCTTCTCAATGATTTGTTGTTAATGAATTGTTTCATATACTCCTTGGTCTATATGTTGAATATGTTTTGTTTTATGAGATATTCAGGTGTTATGTAATCGTTTGATTGTTAGTGTATGCAGGTTTCGAAGTGAAGGAGGAGCTCATCTGGATCAACGAGGCTAGACTACTACAGCAGCGTTGGATTTGAGGTAGGATCGAAAACACACTTGGTTTCTCGTATGATAATGCATGTTTAGAGAAGGATTGCTCTTAATTGTCTTGTTTGTCACTAGAGAGTCTTAGGCTCCTAGGGAGGTTAGTTTTGTCCGCAAAAATAACTCTTTCCGCATGACACATCACATACAAGCTTTCATACACCAAGTCTATAAGCTATCAGTTCTTTTTTAACATTATCTCTCCATTCATGAAAGTTTTACATACTAAGCACAAGTACACTTTGATATCCCATGACTTAACCCAATCTACCTTCAAGTTGTTAGGCTTAGAAAGAAGGAACTTGGCTCCGATATCAATTGATGAAAACTTGACTAAACTGAGGCGAGGGGGGGTGTGAATTAGTTTAGTACATTCATGGACATTAATTTATTTCCTTTAAAACTCATTAAATGAACTTTTAAATGAGCATCTTAACACATAATGACCAATAGATATAATATGTGAACAACAAGTAATAAGTAAACCATAACATCACATCAGCACATAAAAGCAAGCACATATGGACACCAGATATAAATGGAAACCTATAAAGGGAGAAAACTGTGATTTTGTTATTGTTGTGATGCAAAGGCAAGCTCCTATTCCCTTATTACTTCTGATTTTTTGTATGCTCCAACTTACAGGAGGTTGCTACATCAATTTTTTGCAAGTTGCAACATGTAAAGAAGCTCCAACTACCATACATTTTTTGCAAGTTGCAACATGTAAAGAAGCTCCAACTCCCATACATTTTTTGCAGGTTACAACCCACAGGAGGCTCCTACCTCGACATGCTCCAACCTGATATCTATCAAGCCACAACTTGAAAGGAGACAAAAATCCCCTCATACAAAATTAAAACAATATGTTGGTTTCTTGATTATTGGAGTTCGAATTTGATTCCACAATATCCATCTTTTGTGTCTATGTTTCAAGGCTACATCAAGACTCATCATTGGGACAAATTCCTATAGAGAAGAATGAGAAATGAAGGAATTAATATGAAATGAAGGAACGGAAAAGAAAAAAAATAGACCAGTCTAATCTAAAGAATAATAATAAATGTGGAGAAATGATAAAAAATTTAATTATTAATATTTATTAGTAAATTGGAACAAATAGATATTATTAATAATTTATGATGAATTATAATTATAATTATTATAAATTATTAATAATATTCATTATTATCATATTATTAGTATTACTTTTATTTAATAATAATAATGAAGTTAATTATTATTAAAATAATAATAATCCTTATTATCAACCTTATAAGTTAATATTTATTGTTATAAATTTTTGTGAGTTGTTAATAATAATTATTAATAAAGTCAATAATTATAATTAGTATTCATTATTATTAGTGTTATTAATATAATAATAATTTTAGGGAAGGTATCATAAGGTATAAGGTATATCATTAGGGATGTACACGGATGATCTCTAATGATAAGAAACTAATAAGGTATAAATGGAGGATAAAGAGGAGGGGGAAAGTAGAGAGAAGACTCGAAGGGTAAATGGATATGATGGGGATAGGAATGGGGACGACCAAAGTAGGGAAAATAAAAGAAGAGACCAAGAGAAAGTTATTTAAGTTGAGTAATGGAACACTAGAGCTCTTGTGTGAGTAAAGGGATTGCATTTCTACTAACTTCCAAGCCCCCATCTCTATTAAGATTGTGAGGACGTTTAATAATTTCAAGGGCTTCACGGACCTTTTGTTTATATTGATGTCTTTCCATGGCGATTATTTTCGTGTCTTCGAAAAAAACATGGTGACATGTCTTTGATGAATGCTCTGCAAGTGCAGAAGATCGAATTCTCCCATTTTTAATGTGAGCTCTATGTTCTTTGAGTCTGATCTTGAAAGATCTTCTATTTTCTCCAATATAACAATCTCCACATGAGAATAAGACCGTATAAACACCCTTGAGTTGGAGGTGATCAATATTGTCCTTCACTCATCTCATCTTCTGCCTGATGGTAGTTAGGGGTTTGAAAGAGGTATCAATGTTTTTCTTTTTTAGAACCCTTGCAAGCTTATCAGTGACACCTTGAATGTAATGTAGATAGGCCTTATTATTAGAAGGTTGGGAGTTAGTTGAAGAGGGTCTTTCTCTAATATCGATTTTTCCTCTTTTGATGGTTTTCATGATGTCTACATTCTTATATCCGATGTTAGCAAAAGTTTTTTCGGATATTTTATCTCTTCATATACATGTTTAGAGTCTGATATTCTCGAAACTCTAGTGAATAGGGTATTGAGCACATCCATCTTCTGTGTTGGATGATGGTGTGACTCCGCATGTAGGTAGATATATGTATGGGCTTTCTTCCTGAACACTTTGTGCCCTAATGATCCATCTTCATTCCTAAGGATAAGAATGTCAAGGAAGGGGATGTATTTGTTTTCCTCTACCTCCATAGTAAATTTAATGTCATAAGATAAACTATTGAGGTGGTCTAAAAAAATTCTTAACTCATTTTCTCCATATGGCCAATTTACACTGGTGTCATCAACAAACCTGCACTATAATTTTGGTTTCAAAGGGAAGGTATCGAGGGCTTTATTTTCAAACTTTTCCATAAAATTATTGGCTACTATAGGGGATAGTGGGGACCCCATAGCTACTCCAGATGTTTGCTCAAAGAATTCTCCTTGGAAGGTAAAAAATGTGGAACAAATACATATCTTTGTAAGCCTTGCAATCTAGGGGTCAGTGACTTCTTTTATTACTTGGATAGCTTCATCCAAAGGAATCTTTGTGAAGAGTTGAACAATGTCAAAACTTACAATTTTATCACCAACATCCAACTTTTATTTCTTTATAAGCTCCATTTAATGATTAGAGTCTTTGATGTACGAACTAGTTTTTCCGAACAAAGGAGCTAAAGTGCTTGCAACATATTTAGCTAATTCGTATATGGGTGCCCCAACAATATTGATAATGGGTCTGAGGGGGGAACCTTATTTATGAATTTTGGGGGCTCCATAAATTCGAGGGGTAATTTCACAGTCTGGTGAAAGGCGCTTCTTAATTTTATTATCAAGGTTAGAATCCTTGAAGGCTTTTCTAACCACCTTGGTGATTTTAAAAATAGGGTTTTTCTTGAGTTTCTTGTAGTTCTATTATTATAAGTGGTCCCTCATTTTGGCGAAATAAACTTCTTTTTCCATTACTATTGTTACCCCTCCTTTATCCACTTTTAAGATGACAATGCTCTCATTGTTCCTCGGGTTCCTTAGGGAAATATGTTGTCCATGGTTAAGGTTGTTTTTCAGAGGTTTTTATTTTCTTAAGATGAATACACAATATTTTCTAACTTGTTCTCTATCTTCATTCCTAAGACTTTTTATTCCATCTTCAAGGCTACAGATAATATCTTCAATTGGAAAATGTTTGGGTGCTACAACAAAGTTGAGCCCTTTACTTAAGACTTCCAAATAATCCTTATTTGGCTCATAAGAGGGAACATTATTCACCTTTTTGGTTATATTATTATAAGCATTCACAATATTATTTTCATTAATCTTATTATTGTCGTTCCCAACATTATTTGCATTATTCAATTTTACCTTTTGGAGCTCATTATTTATGCTAGTGGAGATGAGGGTGTTGGTAACGTTGCTCTTAGACTTCTTTTTCCAATTAAAAGACCTTCGGTTGTCAAGGTTGCCTACCTATATTTCAACTGCACTGCTTTTTGAGACGTTTTCCAATTTTCTGTACCCTATTTTCAATTGTTGTTACTTCTTTTCCATTGATTGCTTATTATCATTATGTTTTTTTATCAAGTTTGCCTTCTGAGTTCGAAATTTCATAAGCGTGGTTATCAACATCGTTACTTGTATTCAAATCATTCAATACAGTGATTGGTGCAGCACAATGGTTATCAACATTTATTGTATTCAAAATATCGAAAGCTTTCATTACAGTGATTGCTCCGGCGTTGTTCTTCACATCTATATTTTTAACATTTACACATTTATATGTATTCATCCAAGGGAAACACTTCTTAGCTTTAAAGTTTTCTATTTTCTTATCTTGTTTGTTCTTTATAATCAATCCCTCCTCTGCTTTAAGAGCTACAAAAGCATCAATAATCCTCCATAGGTCAAGGCAAATTTTCAAGATCCAGATGTTTTTTTTATGCCATTGATGACAGATGGTTCAGAGAGAAATGAATTCTTTGGATTTCACAACGAATTAGGGACTTCCTTAAATTCTCAAATGATTATTGTTAAACTAGTTATGTAATTTATGTTTTATGCAGGTGAATGAGAGGAATTAGGTTATAATCGTGATAGTGTTTTAAGAAGTCAAGACCGACAACTCTTCTCTAAATATAATATGTTAGTTAACTTAGTCAAAAATTTGCATATCTCCGTCTCTGATTCTGAATTTTCTTCTCCTTAAATCTACATCACATCTGCTTTATATATGCCAGGTAACTAATGCATAATATTTATGCAACTAGATGACAAAATAGAAGAAAAAATAGATAAAAGACTTAAAAATTAACCAACTTCAAGGAGCCAACCTCCTTTACATTACATAAATGAACAATTCTTGGATGATACGAATGATAATATCTCCTTGGTATATATGGGAGTCTAAGGGGTCACAATATAATCAGAGCCTACATAAAAATAATAATGTAATGACACAACAATAACAATAGGGGGCTTCTATGGGGCACAACCATAACAACATGGGGGATACATGGGAACAACAATAACAATAGGGAGCTACACTAACAATAAGAACAAGGGGAATACACTAGTGTTATAGGAACCTAACATGTCCCTCTCCTTCAAAAATGTGTTGTCCTCAATGCTTGAGTAGTTTTGGATGCTTCTATATAGAATTCTCATCCTCCCATGATCGGGAGCTCAAAAAAAAAAGTGTCAGAATCTTGATAATCTTAGCTTCAGATCAAAGAGCTCGTCATTCTAAATCCAATGGTCCAAACAAAACTCAAATCCAAGCTCGTATGCAGAAGTTGGAGCAAGTCAAAGTTCTAGTTTGACTTGTCTACATGGCAATATTGGATGACATTGCAAAGTCCTTTAGTGAATGTGAAAGCGCCAAGTGGTAGTCTCCATTGGCCTCTGCATATCTCATATTAGAGAAAAAGGTAGCTCGACATTAGAAATCGGCCCCCGAGCAGGAAGGATTGCGATGCGATAAGGCAATCGCAAATCGTGGTCGCAATCGGCGAAGGGGAAGGTGTCGCATAATCGACCCTCGGCAAGATGGGTTGCGATGTGATATCGCAATCGCACATCGGAGGAGATAAGAATTAGATCCTGGTTCAAGCATGGTTGTGATGCGATTTATCGCATATCGCAATCGCTGAAAGTCTCACATTACATTACCATCGGTTCTTCACCGTTGCAAAATGCGATAGGATATCCCGGATGCGATGCAACTTTAGATTCTAGTTTATAACCCTGATGGGTCCACTGCTATCGTAGTAGTGTATGGACTTTGATATTCGTTAAGGGAAAGTGTCAATTGTGATAAGACTACCAAATGTGATATGTTATATGTTGTGTTTCATAATCCTGGCAAATCTGTGTATCACAGAGTGCCTATTGTTTGGGCTTGGGTTTATCCGATGATTGTGATAAGCGATAATTCCTGGATGTGATATGTTTCAGAGTTGTAGTTTATAACTTGTCAGGTCTGCCACATCGTCAAATCGCATGCCGCAATGCGTTAAGTCCTATGTATAAAAATCACCCCCGACAAAGCCGATTACGATATCTAACAGAGCAGCGGAACCATACCCTTTTCTGTCGAACCACCACTCCGCATGTGACCACTCAGCCCTTAACTACGAGATAGGTGGGAAAGATCACAGGACTGCCGATTTTGGCATAACTGCCTATTTTAACTGCAAATGATGAATTTAACTGGCAGTAAGCTAGATTTGGAGGAGAAAATTGTCGAAAGATTGACAAAGTCATAACTAAGACAATTTTCGACCAAATGGGATGAAAAATGATGCTAGATAGGCATTTTTGGGCATTCTGAATTTATTGGAATAGTTTTCAGGATCAAAGGAGCACTTGTGGATAGGATTTTTAGAAGGTGAATCCTATGGGTGCTCTAGTCAACCAGAGTGTTGATTCAGTTTATGGAGGAGTATGAAGATGGAGATGACCTTGCAGGGCTCTTCCAACCTCCATGTGCTTTCTACTGCAGCCATTACAGTAGTGATGTAGCTTTATTTCTTCTTTGCTCTATATGTGTATGGAGAAAGATAATTGTTTAAGTATTTCAAGTGGATTGTAGTATTGTTTATGTTCTGGAAGTTGGAATATGGGGTCTTGGTGTAAGATGCTTGTGCTTGTTGAAGATTTACATGCTTAATTGTAGGTTAACATGTGTAAGGAGTGAGAAATTTTGTAGGAAGTTGTTTCTTTGAAGGAGAAACTAGCCATTCCATTTCAACAGCTTATGTACTCTTCTTTTCTTGATATTGAGCATAATGAGAAGGGGCCATGCCTTTAGAGCTGATCCAAGGAGATGTAGCCTAGGAGGGGTGAACTCCTTTATCAATGGTTGGTGTACTATTGTTTGATGCATGCTTCCATTCAGTGTTTTGGTTTCATGTTTTAAGTTTTCTTCATGAAAGTAACTTAAGTAAAAACACATAAAATTCATGATTTTACTTGTTATTTTGGAGTCAAATCTCAAGCACATTTTTATATTCTTAATGGGGAATTAGCACAACATTACCAATCTACTCCATTTCAGATCAGGTTCGAATCGGAGCTTTGGTTTTCTTTGTGCAAGGAGAAATTGACAATTGTTTGCAAGTGAATGTGTTTTGAAGCTCATTGAGGAGAAGGTTTTGGAAAGGAGAGCAAGATTGTTACAATCTCTACCACCAAGTTCTACCTCAAATTGCAGTAGAAGCTTCAAGCAAAGCATGTCCCAAGGAGGAGAGCCTGTAAGAATGTCAGAGGATGTGAAGGATTTTAGAAAGGCTTTCTTAGACATGACAGAAATGGTGAAAGTCTTCTATGAGGAGAGGAATACCAAATTCCAAGGTGAAAGCTCAAGATCTCCAAGAGGAGAATGTTCTCCAAGGGAAGAAGGTAACAAGAATGGTGATAAACCCGCATCTTCTCCATAATCTTCATGTTTTTCTACAACTATTATGCAAGGTTCTAGTGTAGAAAGTCCCTCTGAGAAGGTAGATGGACAAGTTTGTACCTTTGGTCCACATGATGTGGAAGATGAGGCTCTATGAGCACCCAAATCCTTGGAGCTGAAAGAAGAGAGCCAAAGAATCCAAGAGGACACATCTCGAATCAAAAGGGAAATCGAAAACATCTTTGTGTGTCAATTGAAAGATGAAGCAAATGGTAAGAATTTACATGCTACTTCCTTATGTGAAAGTATTGACGTAAATTCATTTGCAGCCTTTGAAAAACACAGTAAAGGCATTAGATCCAAGCTCTTGACCAAGATGGGTTACAAGGGAAGAGGCCTTGGAGTAAACCAATAAAGCATTAGAAATCCAATTGCGGCCAAGGAGAGGCCTAAATACGAAGGCTTAGGCTATGTTGCAAAAGAATAATGGTCTTCTAGCGACAGTTCATGTATATCATGTTCCTTTTGTCGTAAGGGCATGAGGAGGCAAGATGTTGGGCTTTGCATCTAGAAATGGTCCCCGATTGGTTCCTCAAGTTTAAGGAGGACTTACACTCCAGAATGTCTCCAAAGAGAGATGAACATGTTGAAGAAGAAGGGAAGATAAATTCTTCTTGCCACACAAGTTTCTCATGTAGGCAACATAAGCCAAAGGGCAGAAAACAGAGGTATAATCGTTCTGTTAATTCGAATGATGTTCGTGATGGAAAATAACATGCATATTTGAACAACATGTTGAGGAATATGTTTCCATGCACTTTTTTTCTTTCATCTAACCATTGTGTATATAAGTGCAATAAAAGGAAAGAAATCATCAGGAAGATGTTTATGTCTACTAGAATTGAGACCGAAAGGAGAAAATCTCATCCAAGGAATAAGGCAAGTGAGCTGAGAGGTGCTGAAAAGAATTATTTTTCTCACTGCAATATCAGTGGGCATGGGGTCAATAAGTGTTGGAAATTGTTTCCATGACTTCATCCTGGTAAGGGAAAGAAAATCATGCAAGCACCAGAAGAGGAAGCAACAACAGAAAAAGTGGCACAAGATGCGACCATCTCTGAAGGAGCTTCAGAAGAATAGAAAGTTCAAATAGAGGGTTCATTTACCTAGTTGGGTAAGAAATGGGTGAACTATTTGTCAAACTGAAGTTTGTAAATTTTTGTTTTGCACTAGTTGCATATGCCCATAGTTGGGTAACTTGTAAAAGTGATGTTCATAAATAAATCACTTATATGCAACAATGTTTTCTTTAAGAAATTGCAATGTTATTTTGGCTTGTTGATAGTCAATTTGAATGGAAAATTTGGGAGTCAAGTTTATTCCATTTTGTAAAAAAAACAAGGCATTTTAAAATTGTTGTATGAGTAGTTGCAGCACATTTAGTATGTTCCAAATGTGTGTAGCACTCAAGTTATATAAGTATTCACTATGTGAAGCTTGTTTGGGTTTATTTGGCAAAGTATTTTAGGATATTATCCTTGATAAGGATTTTGCAGATAAGAAATTCCAAGGGGCTCATCTTCTTGGAATTCTTCTTGGGAAGGTGTTGATGCCTCGAAAATCGCTGCAACAACATTGGGGGATAACCACCCGGTCCGGACCTTAAAAGCAGCTCCTTTTCCGTTTGGTGTGGTGGCTCCGACTGTTCATCTAGGTCCAGTTACCTTCTCCCTATTGCTATTGGTTTATAATGTATCTTTAACTACCAATAGACAGGGACATCAGATCACTTCTCCTTGCTGATCAGGCAAGAGAATGACCCTTAAGCTGATTTGGGTTCAGCCAAACCACAACTAAAAGTGCCTCTTTGAGGAGACAACTTAACAGAATATAGAATTTACTCTAAAAGCAAGCTATTCTATGATGCAAGCAAAAAAACTAATCTAAATCCTATCTAATTAGGCAGATATAGATCTAACCCAACTAAGAGCAAGATAATAAAATATTGGGATTAAACATGTCCTGTTATATAATGAATATCAAGTTAATGAAGTAATTCAATTAACTGATATTATGGTTACCAAAACACATTCTATTGAGACCTTAAAACTGAAATAATAAATCAACAACATTCAAGAAGTAGTTCACAAAATGATATTGATTATCAAATCAATAAATCCAATATTTGAATAATGATATGTGGAAATAATTCTCAACACATTATTATTTAATAAATCAGTTTCATAAGACAGATTTCAGAGTAAGTTGTTACTCCAAAATGAGAAATTAATCCATAAAAAAAACAGAGATACATAATAACAAGATTGTGACAAATTACCCATATTGACAATAGTGCACAAACATGGACAAAATGACACATTCCTATCATCATAAAATTAAAACTGATATTTGAAACAATAGTATTAGAAATACCAATTTTATTGCATCCATTCCTCTGTCCTTGGTCTCCAACAACCCTTTACATTGCTTGAGTTTCTGTCTTCAAACCCAGAGCCACAATAGTGCAAACTCTGCCCCTCACACATAATTCAAAATACAAAGGGAAAATCCTCAATAATTCCCAGATCTGAGATTTTTCACTCCTCCCTCCTACAACTCTAAATTCCAATTACAATAGTGCTTTTAGAAGCTCTAAAATTGCAGAGGAGAGCAACCCTTATTCCATTCTGCAATCTGTTATTTATAGTCTTTGTAAAAGAATGTTTAGAGAGGAGAGTTTGTTCAAGAGAATTCTGCAAAATCCACTTTTACTTGCTCCTAATTCTGATCTTCAATCGCTGGAGCCTTCTCATTGATTGAGATTCTTTTTCCATATTTCTTCCATTGTTTTCCTGCAAAAGAAATCAAAATAATTTAAAATGCAATCAAAATATCATTTCTGGTAATTAAATCAAACCCAATCAAATTCTATTTAAATAAATAATTAAAAACAAAATATAAGCTACGTATTGATGCTTGGAATGATTTGAT
>APFE031403217.1:100473-122495 GCA_000404065.3 Pinus taeda
TAAGGAAACAGTTATTATTGTTAGATATTGTTTAAAGATGTCACAATTTTCTCTGGGTGATGAATTTTTCCTCGGAATCCACTGGAAAATTTTTCCGAAAATATTACTGCAAGAGTGTTTAAATAATTTTTTTATGCAAAAAATAGATTTAACGCCATTAGGAACTTCTAGGGCACCCAAAATCCTGAATCTTGACAACTGTAACACATATTTTCAAAAAAATTGTTGGAATTTTTATTATTTTCCCAATGAAATTGTGACTTGTTTAGAGTACACTCTATTGTTATATTAACTTTTAATTCATGTATATTATACACACATACACATACACACAGATAAGTTTAAAAATTGAAATGAATTTGAATTTGATATTAATATATGTCATGAAATTTGTGAAAAAATTGTTTACACTGTAAAACATATTGCTTAATAATATTTTGATTACAAAGACAATGAAAGAACATAAAGGAAATAAATATAAAATCTATGATGGATTTAAGTTTGTGTTCCTACCATCAATGTTCCTTTCACTTATACATATTTTTCATCTTTGGTTCCATTCATTTATGTATAATTTAGTTGCAACCTTCTAACACTTTGTTGCATTGAATTGTGAAGTGATGCATGGTTACTAAGATTTATTGACTACATGATCTTGATGTTTGCATTAATAATGTTGACGAAGATATAATGCAAGGCTAGGAAATTTGTAATTACTTTTACCTACCAACAAAAAGGAGAAGGAGTTATCCTTCTAGTTTAGTTTTTATAGAGATCCCTCTATTGATGATTGATCTTCTTGATTTTAGAATCACGAATTGAGAGAGGTAGTGGCATTTAAAGATGGGATTTCTTGAGATCTTAAAGACCACGTGGAAAAATTTAACTGGAGTTTATCCGTCTTTAAATAGGCTATATTCCACCCAAATATTATCGGTCAATACCATGGGCTATCATAAACCTAGAGCTCAAAAACTACTAGTAATTTCACCAAGTCAAGTTTACACGAATCACCCTAACAATCCCTTCCTTAAACATGGTTGTGGTTTTTACATAAATGGTTCATTAATGATCTCAAATTCTCAAATCCCCAACTCAAGCTACGTGGTCCATTCCAAAACTTGATAACTCCATGTGCCATTTCACTACATCTATGCCTAATCAAAGTATTAAGGTCTTACAACAATCGATATCAAGCTAATAAATTAGTACAACCACCACCCTTGTACCTATCCAAGTGGTTCATTCCACAACTTGAGTCATCATGCGTTCTTTTGCAACATGTATGCATGAACAATAGGTCTTACAACTTCCTTAGGGAGTACACCTGCCCATGGAAAGATTTATTAACTTGGACCAAAAACCCTTAGGGTGTTCACACATCATTAGTGTTATCATACCATTGTGTCTCTCATCACAAGGTGACTCCTTCACTAAACTTTAAAAAAATTAATACATCTCCTTTTTCCCCATCCATGCCACCTCTCCCATGTTTTTTTCCAAAATAAAAAATCGAACTTTTTATTACCAAGATAAAAGTTACATAGTATATGCCGAAGCATTCATTTGCTGTATGATTTGCAAATCATAGAGCTCGCAGGATGAGTAAACTCATTCCTGCCCCAAAACATTAAAGAGAAAAACTACCAACTGAACATATGCACAGGCCTCCTCATATATGAGGAATTGTAGATAAACATAGCATCTACGATTTCCCAGCTTGTGCCTGTCAAGATGGTGAACAAGAGACTAAAAACAAAAACCCCAGAGAGGGTGTTCCACTACAGGGGCAACTGAGATGATATTGGGGGGGGGGCTTTCAAGTTTTCTGCCCCTTTTTATTTTCAACCTTGCACCACTCTCCTTGGGAAGGAACCATGGGGACGAGCTGAAGTGGATTCCCATCACCTGATTGGGGGTTTTCCTTGTCTTATTCAGAGGTATCTGGTGAATGTTGCCTTTTGGTTCCACTGATTTCCATTGAATTTGACTTCTTTTCCAATTGCATTTCTATAGGCTCTTGAGGAGGTGTCTTCCGTGATTCTGTTCGATTATTCTCATTGGGAGGGGTTCTTCCTCCTCAGAATCTTCCTCCTCTTTTGATTTTGGTGGATCGAACTTCCATCCCTTCCGCTGTTTTCCAAATCTCTTCTTCCTACGACTGTCCTTTTTGTATTCTGGGCATGCATTTTGAAGATGTCCAGTTTTCCGACATATTCGACATCTGAACATTGTATTTTCATAGTCTAATGACTGCGTCCAGCTGCGATCTTTGTGCTTCAATTTAATGCAGTCCGGTAGACCTTTGTTGGGGTCAACTTCCACACAGATACGTGCGAAGGTAAAAATTCTTTCCTCTAGTCTTTGTGTATCCATATTAATGTATCTTCCAATGGTGTTGCCTATGCATTCCAGGATCCTTTGGTCCCAGAAATGTAGAGGAAGATTATGAAGGCGTACCCATAGAAGCATCTTGGAAACAATGAAAGTGTTTGCATCGAACTCCAGGAACTAAGGAGTGATAAAGAGGCCTGAAGATCCCCAAAACCAAGGTCCCTACTGAATCACAAAATCTCTGGCCTTTGTTGTTTGGAACTTTACTATAAAAAACCCTTTGGAGCAAAGATGGATCTCACAGTCTAGAGCCCAGCATGTGAAAATCCAATGGAACAGGTCAAAAGGTTTGGGCCAAAATTCGTTAGAAAACGACAAATAATGGCTTGTTTTCATAGCTATTACATACCTCCTCTGCTTTTGATATATCTATCATTAGTTCTGGTGTATGCTATAGTTGCTCCACTATGTATGGGCTAGGTTCTGATCCGACTTGCTTTGGAGCTGCTGTAGAAGATTTCCCCCCTTGTAGAACATGCTTGTAAGATATTCCCTCACTTCTATGCTACTGATTCGAATATGGTTTGAGATTTGGTTTGGACCCGCTGCCTCATTCTGCTTGTTTACTGGTTTCTCCTTCTGCTTGTTTACTGGTTGCTGCCCCTCCTCGAAGTCTCATATTAAGTATGATTGTAGATCTAGGCTTGATGTTGTAATCTTTAATAGATCTAGAATCCTGTAGCGATCTGCCCCCATATATTAAATTTTGTTGGTTAACCAGGTATCCAATATGGATGTCAATGTTTTGCTTCAAATCTGTAACACTGTCTGTAGCCTGAGCCCAGAGCACTGTTGTTTTTCCAGTTGGGGCCCTAACAAATATTTGAAATCGATTAAATATTATCCCATCAGTACTGGCAATCTGAGGCCTTGGTTCAGTCTTTGTTAAATTTATTATATCTGTCTCATTGGCCTTACAGAGATCGAGAAGGATATTTTCATTCGGAGTCTTCTACTTCCAAATAACAAGCTCAGTCATCTTTGAGAGCTCACGTGACCAGAAATCTATTCTTTCCACTAAAAAGGCTTCGATTGCTCCTGCCTTCCTTGCCTTACACAGATCAGGAGTGATCTTTGCACTGAACATCCTCTGCTCCCTGGATACATGCTCAATTCTCTTCGCGGGCTCCTTCAGCCCATGCCACTCCCATGCATCTAACAAAACCCTGTCTGGCCTCTCCAGGTCAGCTATGACGGTCCCGTCGACCCTTAGCATATTCTGTTCAATTAATTCCAAGTCTGACCTGCTTTCTAGATCCGACTCAATCAAATTTGCATCAGGTTTGTGGAGCCAGATCTAGTTGCATTGCCAAATTTCCTTCCACCAAGGTGCAGGACTTGAGAAGTTTCTCGCCTCCCCGATGATTGGGCACTTCCTCCTGGTTGTCGAAATCCTGAGGCAACTGATCGCTACCTTGATCTTATGAGCAGAACTATGGATCAGCCATATCTTGAGGATCCGCACCCCTTCTAACCTGTGGAAAGAAAACACTACTACAAAAAGGTTAGAATTTATTCCAGATTCAAACCCTAGTGCTGCAATCCCGAGATCTATTTCCCAAACAGCATTAAAGCTTCGATCTCGTCCTGCGTATCTTCTTCCCTTCACTTGCATGGAGTCCGCAATAGTGATTGCCTTGTAGCAGACACTGAGGCTGTTTTGCAATCGTTTTTCATGTTTGATCTTGGATGTCGAATCCCTCATATTTACCATGTTGTTGCCATTGAACTCCTTTCGAGGCGATTTGAGTGAGGGGCCTCTGGATTTGACAAAGGAAGCCCCAGGGAAGGGTTTCTTCAACGTTGGTTGCTGCTTTGTCAGTGTGAGCTCCATTCTACCTGCAGCTTCTCGCGCCTTCCTTCCAAAATCTGAAATCTTCTACCACCTCTCTCATGTTATCTTTCATTGATCTAGCTTTAAAAAATTTGATCTTACTTTCTTGTTCATGATATCCATGCTACCAATATAACTTTCTTTGATTTCTTCACATATACCTGCAAAATACACAACCCCTATTTTTCCTTATTCATTAATTCCTTCATAATATATGGCATCCCTGAATTGAGGCTTCTATGATCCATATTGTGTATATTGGAATTTTTTCAGAAAAAATCACATGAGACTTTTTAGTGAACACATATCGAACCATCCAGTGCAGGTCATCATTAGGATAAGATGGCGAAATAGATATGGCATACATTTAAATAGAGAGAGCGCAATGTAGAGACCATTAATTTCAACCTTTAGAATCTAAGGAAAAAATTTTAATAGACAAATATAAATATTTTAAATATGACTCTTAGAGTAATTTTTATAATATTTTAATATGCTATTACGTCAACAAAAAATAAAAAAAAAAATTTGTCTCTCGGTCAAACTTAAAATTAAATTAAATTATTAGAAATCATAATAATAACAAAGTCAAATACAAGTCAAAATGACTATTGAAATCAAATAAATTAAAAGTAAAATGATTTTTTTATTTCAAATAGATGATTTAAATAATAATATATAATAAAATAAATTTTATTTTCATATAAAATGATTTTTTCAAAAGTAAAATTGATTGTAAAAATGTTTTTTAAATTAAATGAGATTAAACTAAAAAAATAAAAGTAAAATAAATGGTTTATTAAAAACAAAATACAAAGATTTTTAGAATCAAGTAAAATGAATTTTTCAAAAAATGTAAAAATGATTTTTAATATCAAACAAAAGCAAAATAAAAAAATATTTTTAAAATTAAATCAAATAAAATGATTTTAAAATCACATAATTTTTTTTGAAATCAAATAAAAGTAAAGGAAAAAAGAATATTAAGAAGACGAGGCTCTGACTCAACAACTGCTAATGTTTTATCCATCGTCTCTATTAAGATTACTATGCCTTCTTTCGATTTCTATGGATTCCCTAAACTTGTGGTGATGGAAATGACTAATCCTAGCAACGACCTGAGCCTTTTCCATGCAAATGTGATGTTTATTCTTTCCCACATGTTTAGCGAGAGCTGAGGATCAGGTTCTCCCATGTTTGATGTCAGTTGCGTACTCATGAATCCTTTGATCTATTGAGTAGCCACTCTCACCAATGTAGAGAGTCCCAAAAGAACATGGGATGGCATGAACACCTTTCATATCCTTCGGGTCCAACGAGTATTTTATTGAAAATATCCCTCTTACCCCTAGGATCTATGGATTTCAAAAGATCCATAAGGAAGGGGCTCCCTTGAGACCCATTATCCACACTATAAGAGGGCCAACCTATCTTCTAGCTAAGTATTTAGCGCAGAAGCTAAAACACCTTGTTGGTCTTACTGAGTCCTTTGTCAAGGACTCGTCATTGTTTGTCAATGAGTTAAAGGGTATTAAACTTGATCTTGGTGATATCCTTGTGAGTTTTGATGCAGTATCTGTCTAAACTAACATCCCTATTAATGAGGCCATTGAAATCATCAAGCGCCTTATCGATCTCGATATGGATAAATTAATTGAAATATGTCTTACCTCTACTTTCTTTAGCTTCGATGGGGAATTCTATAAACAAACTTATGGTGTTTCCATGGGTTTCCCCATTTCTTCTGTTGTGGCTAATATGTTCATGGAATACTTTGAATCGAAGGCCTTGGCCTCAACACCATTCAAACCAAAGCTTTGGAAAAGGTTTGTAGATGACACCCATGTCATTTGGTCCCATGGCTGGGAAAAGTTGGACCTTTTTTTCCAACAACTTAACAATTAGTCTAGCACCATAAAGTTCACCATGGAATGTGAAATCAATGGGACTCCACGTTTCCTCGACGTCCTTATTTCTAAGAAGGATTATGATTCTTTCTCTCACCAGTTCTTTCTTAAGAAAACTCAAACAAAGAAATATCTTCATGTTAAATCCCATCATTTCCCTACTCAAAATTTGGGTGTTCTCAACACCCTAGCTACTCGAGTGTTAATATTTTCTAATGAAATCCACCTAAAATATGATAAAATCCACCTCCTTAATGTTTTTAATAATATTGGGTATAGTACGCATCAATGTTTGAAAACTTTCCTTAAAGCTAACAATGGCCCATAGATTATAAAAGAATCAAAAGATCGATTTTCTAGTGTTCATGTCCCATTTATCCAAGGGACAACTGACAAGATTGTGAGGATCCTTAGGAAGCATAAGGTCCCCTCAAACCTTAGGCCCCTAAACACCATTGAGATCTCCCTGAGATCAGTAAAATATCTAGTGTACTCAAAGGATATGAAAGGTGTTTATGCCATCCCATGTTCTTGTGGGACTCCCTACATTGGTGAGACTAGCCGTTCCATCAATCAAAGGGTTCATGAGCATGAAACTAACATAAAACATGGGAGAGCATGATCCTCAGCTCTCACAGAACAAGTGGGAAAGAATAAACATCACATGTGCATTCAAGAGGCCCAGGTTATTGTTAGGATTAGTCATTTCCATCACCGCAAGTTTAGGGAAGCCATAGAAATCAAAAGAAGGCCTAGTAATCTTAATGGAGACGATGGCTAGAAGATTAGCATATGTTAGGTCCTCGACTTATCTTCTTAATATTCTTTTTCCTTTTAATTTTATTTAATTTAAAAAAAATATGTTTATGTGATTTTAAAATCATTTTATTCGATTTAATTTAAAAAGAAAATCTTTTACTTTTGTTTGATATTAAAAATCAATTTTACTTGTTTTAAAAAATTCATTTTACTTGATTTTAAAAATCATTGTATTTGTTTTTTAAAATTATTTTATTTTTACTTTTATTTATTTGATTTAATTAAAAAAATATTTTTACTGTTATTGATTTTAAAAATCAATTTTACTTTTAAAAAAAATCATTTAGTATGAAATAAAATTATTATTAGTATTATTCTTATTGTTTTTTAATCATTTTATTGAATAAAATTAATTAAATTTACTTTTTTTGATTCAATAATCATTTTGACTTATATGTTTTGATTAATTTTATGTATTATGATTTCTAAAATTAATGAATTAATCTGATTTTAATTATAATTTTAAGTTTAACCATAGACAAAAATTCTTTATTTTTGTTGATTAATATCTGTTAAATATTATAAAAATTACTCTAACAACCATATTTAAAATATTTTATTTATCTATTAAAATCTAGCCATTGGAATTTAACCATTGAAATTAATGGTCTCTATATTACACTCTCTTTATATAAATGTATGCTAGATTTGTTTGTCCATCTTGTCCTGACGATGAACCACAGTGGATTGTCCGAAACTTGGCAACCAAAAAGTCTCATGGGATGTTTTTTGATAATTTCTTTTTATTTTTTGTTGATTTAATATCATGTTAAAATATTATAAAAATTACTCTAACTACCATATTTAAAATATTTTATTTATCTATTAAAATTTGGCCATTGGATTCTAACCGTTGAAATTAATGGTCTCTAAATTAAAATCTCTCTATTTAAATGTATTCCATATTTGTTTCTCCATCTTGTACTGATGATGAACCACAGTGGATTGTTTGAAACGTGGCAACCAAAAATTCTCATGGGATGTTTTTTGAAAAATTTCCAATATACACAATATATGGAATTTTGTTTGTAAATATGAGAGCCCCATAGAGGTTTGACTTCTACCTTGACTTCTATTATATTTGTTTTTCAATTTTATTTCTTTATTTTTTTTATTTTTTTCAATGATGAGCCTTGTCTCTTTTTCAACAATGAACCCTTATTTTTCCATAATATTTCCATCGTTGTTCTTGTGATGAAGCTCTAGGGCTTGGAAAATAATTTTTTATCTCCACTGGACTTTTCTCTGTCAAGGTCAGTAGAAATCACCTCTTTAACTTGCCAATTTTTATCATGGACATTCTTGTTGATCAATGCCTCAAACAAGCTCCAATTTCCATATTCATGCACATTGGTACAATCTTCCCAACATTTTAAGAATATGCTAGAGGTATCAAGTTCATTTCCATACCATCAACATGGTTGGTGCTTTATCTTTGAGCCTTAGGTTGAATCTAATCATCTCAACACCATCATTTTCAACTCACATATCGAAAGGTTGGACTATGCACTCAGATCTCTCCATAGTCAGGGGAGGCTTAAGTCTACATGCCATGAGCCCCATTTTTCCACTTCTCATCTACAACCTACACATTTGGTGGGCTCACTTACTCGACAATACAAATGTTACTCGACTATTCATGAGTCACTCCAACCACTGCACTACGGTTCACTCACTTATAGTTGAATCAAAGGCTTACTCTACACATGAACTTAGTTATCAAAAGAACTATTGCATTGCTTACTTGAACCACCTTATCACAAATTTGATGGATCTATTGCACAACAATACCTATCACCCACTACTTATTGGAGTCTCTACTTATGTTGTCTCCTAATTCACTACATTAGAGGGTTCTGATTTTTGTGCCTATAGATACAACCACACCTCTTGATCACCATCTTCTAAGGGTTTCACTGTGACCACGTCCATGACCTCCAAGGCACTGTTGGAAGTCGCAAGATGTGTGCCTCTATGTGGGAACAATGATGTGTAACTTGCATATGTCATAGATGTTATGTAACCAGATCACAAAAACATAATGAAATATAGATAAACACCTTGATAATAAGACACTTTGAGGGGGAAACCTCCTTTTACATAACATAAATGAACAATTATTGGATTATTCAAATGAAAAGACCTCCTTGGTATATATAAGAGTCTAAAAGGGAAATAATTAATTAGGACCTACATAAAAATAAGAATGTAAGGGCACAACAATAACAATATAGGTGCCACAGTAGTGTTATCGGGATATCACATGCCCCTCTCCATAAAAAAAATTGTCCTCAACACTTGAGTAGTTTTGGGTGCTTCTATATAAAATTTTCATCCTCCCATGTGGAATATTTAGTAGGTAAGTTCTTGCACTTAATGACATAATTTGAAATTGATTTATTTGGTAGTTGCAATATTCATGTTCCCATGGTTTCTTTAGGCTCCAATATGAATTTTACTTCCTCGTCAAGTTTTAGAAATATATTTTTAACTAGGATATTGTCACCAACAACCTTATTTAAGCATGAAATATGGAAATTTGGGTGTACTCGCAAAGATGCAGGAGACTCCAATTTGTATGCCATAGCACCAATATTTTGCAACACCTTATAACGGTCATAATACGTGGGTGATAATTTATTGTCCTTCTTAGCTTTCATGAGGGAAATTTGTTTTTACGATTGTAGCCATAAAAATACCCAATCACCCATGTAAAAACTTCTTTTGCTGTGATGCTGATTTTCTTGCTATTTCATTCAATTATGTGCAATAGTTAGGTTATCCTTTAAGAGTTTGAGAACTTATTATTGATTCTCAATGTGATATTATGCTGCTTGAACCTTAGAATTTTCTCTTAGAGACGATGTGATGGATGGAAGATGATATCCATAAAGCATCATAAATGGGGTAATTTTTGTTGTGGTATGGAAGAAAGTGTCATACCAACATTCTGCTATAGGTAACCACTTGACCCATTGTGTTTATTTATCATATACAAAGCAACAAGGACATCCTTCCAAAGATTTATTATCTCACTTTTCCGACATCAGATTGAGGATGACGAGATGAGATTTGAGCTAATTGATTACCAATACAATAAAATAATTTTGTGTGATTTTTTATAGTGAAAATGTGATCTCTATCACTTACAATAATATTTGGGTTTCCATGAAGATTTTGAACTATTTCAATAATTCAATAGTGACTATATTGGATTTGAAAGGATGAGATAGTGCACAAAAGTGCATATACTTGGAAAGTATATCAACTACCACCATGATGACGCTCTTTACTTCTGACTTGGGTAGACTTGTGATCAAATCCATTGATACCAACTCCTAATGTTGACTTGGAAATTTGACTAATGGTTGTAAAACACTCAGGGTCTTAATTATCTCGACTTTATCTTGTTGGAAAACCAAAGATTGTACCACAATATTATGAACATCATATTTGACCATGGGGTAAGTTTTTAGAAATCCTAAGTGCCCTCAAATAGGAGAGGCGTGCAATTCCAAAAGAAAATTTTGTTTGAATTGGGATTTCTTACATAGATATAAGCAATCTTTGTACCAAAGTGAATCATATTTCTAGATAAATGTATCAGATCCATTGGGATAATGGTACAAATTTTCAATGAGTGTCCACACCTCTTTTTCATTCTTCCATTCTTCCCTTTCTTCCGTTATCCAATCAGGTTGGATAATAGAAATGACACAGAGCACTTCCTCCATATCCCCATCCCTTCTTGAGAGTGCATTTGCAACAACATTTTTCTTCCTTTTTTTTTTAGATGATTTAAAAGTCATGACCCAACATCTTAGTAACCAATTTGTGATGATTTTTTGAAGATGATATATGTAAGACTATCATTATTCTTTTTACCGTGAAGTGCCTTCCCATTAGGTAGGGGTGTCACTGCTTCAGGGCACTTAGTATTACCAACATTTCCTTCTCATAAATAGTTTTGGGTAAATTGTTTGCCTCGATTGGACAAATTTCAAAATAAATAGTTATTCCTTCTTTCATTAAAAAAACACTAATTCCATTTATTCAGGCATCACATTCCATAATAAAGGTTGTTGTGAATTCTGGTGTAGCGAAGACCATAACTCGACACATTGCCTCTTTAATGTGTAAAGGATTTAGATGCTTCTAGAGTCTAAAAAAGTGCATCTTTATTTGTTAATGTTGTTAGAGGTGTTGATATGTCCCCATAATTCTTAACAAACTTGTGATAACACCCTCTAAGAAATCCTTGAAGATGCCTCAAGGTTGTAGGTATTTTCCATTCCTTTATGGATTTATTTTTTTAGGGTCTACCTTAACACCCTCATGAGATACAATATGACCCAAATATTCCATCTCCTGTACCTCAAAGAAACATATATATGGTTTTTCATACAATTTTTTCTTCTTCGGTAGTTTGATAACCTTCTCAACATGTTGAGCATGATATTTCCAAGAGTTGTTGTAGGTTAGTGTAGCATAAAAAAATACTAACACACATTTTATAAGGAAGTGCTTGAAAGTGGAATTCATCAAACCATGAAATGTAGATGGTGCATTAGTAATGCCAATATCCATGACCAAAAATTCATAATTTCCTTCATGAGTTCTGAATGTTATTTTCCATAATGTCTTCTATCTTCATTCAATTTTGATGATATTCTAAATTATGGCCTAGCTTGGTGAAGTAAATTTATCCATGTAATTCATCTAAAAATTCATCATTGATAGGAATGGATTTATCTTAAATAGTGCTACTTTTTATCTCTTAATAATTTCGACACATACACCATGATCCATCCTTCTTGTGCACCAAGATTGGTCGAATTATACATGCCTCTAACATTTATACAACCATATATTCAATTTCACTCTTATGGGCATAGGGACATCTATAAGGTTTGATGATTTGAATAACGCTTCCTAGAATCAAGTGAATAGCATGATCATAATCACTACTAGGTGGGGGACCTTTGAGAGTCTCAAATACTTTGGAATGATTGCCAAGGACTCTTTAGAGATATGGAGAAATGGATGACTTAGATGTTTGAACCTCTAATGATGTTAATTTTGTATTACTCCTCATTGTTTCTTACTCAAAATAATTTTCATGCCATTAGAGATAATTATCTTCCTAGTTTTTCCTATGATACCCCTTAATTCAATTTCATTTCCTTTTGTTGATGGTGTCGGAAATCGGTCAACGAAGGGGGTCCCCATGGTGTGAAGTTCCATATATAACTCACACTATTTGGAATAGGATCCCCATACAAAATATCTATTTGGTGTCATATATTCTTACAGGTTTTCCTTAGCTTTAACTATTAGCAAGAGAAAGAAGTGCATATGTGCCTTTGAAAAAGAAAGAAAGTGTGTCTCATGAATGTTTGGTCGTAGGTGTATCAAGGTTCTGCTAATACATAGGCAGAAAAAGTGATCCTCTAAATGAGAGGTAATAGTACTGTTATCACAAAATCAACCCCTGAAAGGCTACTGACGAGGAAGTCCTTGTGTAACTCTTTCAAACCTACTTTTTGCTGAGGCTTAGCCTCCCAAACCAGAGAGGGCTCTCTCACAAGATTAAAGATTTTGATAATGAATAAGATGGCTAACTCTATGAAACAAATGAAAAAGTGTAAATGGTTGAAACACAACTTAGAAAATATTCATTGGGCTTATGGAGTCAAATATGCTTCAGTATGACAGTAATGTTAGCTTTACATAGAAGTCAGGGCATCTAGAATTCAACACATGGAGAATATATCAGAAACATATAGGACAACACAGTTTATAAATGTATGAAGGAAGTTAGAGCACAATCAGTGATTTCTAAGTAATCACACATTCATACCACTGGAAATACTGAGAAGAGGACAATACAAGACATTCTGAACATTGAATTCCTTCTGATTCCTGAGAAGCAAAGCCAAATACTGTATTACTAAAAAAAACAGAGTCTTACACAAAGAACAATATCCAAGTTTCTCTGGAATCTTCCAACCCTTTGTACATTAGAGTTACTCCTATATATAGAGCTCTTTACATAACTGAGATTCCTCCTCCGGCGTGAGGGGTATTCGAATTCCTCCTATTATGACACCTATTGACACTTAAAACTAACTATTAAATGTAACGAACTGCTAACTGGTAGTTCTAGAGACCTAAAACAACTAGGAGTATAACTCTTCATCATGTTGGTAGTAGCATTTATGACAATCCAAACTCATTCTCTGACACATAGCATTTTTCAGTTTAGCTTTGATGGAGGTTTGAAACTCCTTACTTGCCCTTGATACCTCATCCCTTTATTATCCCTGGAAATTAGGAAGCTATTCCTGTTTTTCTACTTTTGGTCTCCACAAGGATCTTCGAAATCAATTATCCTTGTTGTTCTTCTTATAAAATTGCATTGGATTATCTTCAAAAAGATTTCCCTTTGTCTCTCAAAATTGGTCAATCGAATCATAATATGCAGCTACAACAGTTTCGTAGCGCGCTACAAAACTTCTGTGCATTAGGCGTCACCTACAGTAGTTTTGTAGCGCTACGAAACTACTGTGTAATTTCAAAAACATAGTTTAAGACCAAAATTTAACTTTCTTGAGTCTTTATTTTCCTTGAAATGACTTTTCCATCTATCAAGAAGCTGTTCAAAACTGAATACATAGACGCCGTGCTTCAAGATAAACCTCAAAAAGGTAATTTATCAAAATTTAAGACTTAGTCTTACTAGCTATTTCTTTAGATAAGGATGTCCTCCACGCTGGCTTAGTTGTATATTGAGATCTTTAATTTTCCTCTTCATGCTTCTGATTCCAGCTCTAAGTTTTACATTGACCCTTCTGATGTGTCTTGCTTCTTTAATTGCACCGACTGTCCAAGTGTAGTATTGAGCATGAAAATTTACCACTTCGGGTATTGAAATTGTTTTATCCTCGCACAGAGCCTCCATTTTATTGAAATAAGCTTCCTTTATTACATGTTTGCTTGAGGATTTTCTCAGTTTAGCAATTTCAAGATTTCCCAAATTCAATTTTCTCTTCAACTTTTCAAAACTACATTCCTCTTGTTGAGAGATGACTGCCTTACCTCTGTCATTTTTATGCAACTGTGATGATGTTTCTGATGCAATCTTAGGTCCTTCATAAGATTTTGTTACCTCTCCTATTTCACTTTCTTCTGGTAGAGCCTCTTGTATCTCTTTTGAATGCCTTGTCACAAGTCTTCTTGGTTTAAAAACAAATTTAGAAACCTGATCATCAAATGTGAGCTTTTTAGAGGTTTTGGTCTTTTTGGTTTTGTCTTTACCTATTTCTATCAAGTCTGCTCAAACCAGAGGAGATTCTTCAATGTCAATAGCTTGAAGCAAATCATATAGGCTTCCTTTTGAAACCGAGCTTCCCTCAGTAACCATTGTCTTGCCTTTTTCTTTAGCTAACTGGCTCCTAGTTACTCTTCTCCGGACCGTTTCACCTGTAGATCTCTTTTGTACCACCTCTTTGATCTGAGATTTCCATTTTTGTGACTGTTGGGGTGTGTCTTGGATTACTAATGGTCTTGTGGTCTCCTTTACCTGTTTCCTAGCTTTGAATTTCACGAATCTCCTTGATCTTGTTTTTGTACGAAGACTAACTACTGGCAGAGAAATCTTCGTAGCCTGAGGACTGAGACCAGTTTCATCCCTGAAGCCAGACATAAACATGAACATGGAACACTTCCTATCTATTTTCTAGAGCTCATGCAAAAAGATCAACTTGACTAATCCATGATGAAACAATGAGGATTCACAGGCTTCCTTCTTCAACTGAACCTTGTCACACATTTTGCCTAAGCTACGAAATAAACAAAAAGGCAAATCAAGAGATATCTTTCCAGTGAAATGAACCAGAAGCTTGAAGTGATAAGAATACACCTTATGATACCTCCCCTCATAGGTGAAGTATCTATGTATGCAGGTAAGTAAATTGGCATATGAATCTTTGACAAAACTCCTGGGCACTGATTTGTTTAAGTCTGAATCAATGAACTTTGGCTTCAAAAATTGCTTGCATGGAGTCATATCAACCTTGAAATTTTTAAACCACCTCTCCTAACCCCTTGGAATTTCAGTGACTGCAGATATAACCTCTGGGGATATTGGTAATTCGAGCACCCCAACTTTCGAATTCAATCCTGTGAAATTTAAAGCAAATTCCCTGGTGACTTGCATATGGCCTCCTTGAAGTTTCTCGCAAAATCTCCAACAACCAACCTGTTTGAAGGCTCGTTCAACTTCATTGTTCTTTAGGATAATATCTAAGCCTTCAGGTTCATTCCTCAGGCAAATGCCTAACCTATGATCTTTCCTTTTTGTAGAGCCCTCCATGGAACTCCTGCAAAGTGAAGATTAAAGAAGCTTGCACTGTCTTAATCTCGGACACTGCCTCACTTGAAATGGATAAGGAAAGTTGCCTCGCTTGATCTTCAAAGAATTCTAATTGAACACCTGTCAACTTGCTCCTCATGCATGAGCCCAAACATAATCATGACCGTGAATACTTGGCTCCGTTTTGAAACTTGCAACTTGAGCATACCAAGAGACGTAACAACCCTAATGATGAGAATAAGCAGTTGAATGTGATAGGTGAAGTGCGTGGGTTGACAACTGAAGATGTAAAAAATAACGGATTTTGATAGATTTGACAGCTTGGTGAGATTTTCTACGGATCTACACGAATCCCCAATTTCGTAGTGTAGCCAGTGAAAATTCTGGCTTTTGCGCTACGAAATCACCTAGATGCGCTACGCAAACACCTAGACCGGGTTTTGCACTACGAAAACTCCTAGACAGTTTCATAGTGCATAAGAACCTTGAAACAAGTTTGACATATGGAACTTACGTGTGATGAGGGACCAGTGATAGGCACAGAGTATTGACCCTATTTGACCATACCAACATGACTCTATTCAAAATCTTAGACTCTAAAACAACCATGGAAAGACCAGACCAAGACTGACACCAATATTTTGAAATCAAATTGATGCTCAGAATTTAGAAATCATTTCTTAAGTGATAACAGTGGCTCCACTTTGGATAGTGTGCCCTTTTGGTACACTAAGAACTCGTAGGTCTAGTGCTTTATCCTCTTATGGTAAACATAAATTTATTTGACAAGCATCCCCTTTAGGCTTCTTGGGCCTTCACCTCGGGCTTAAGCCTTCTGTTTCAGCTTGTCATTATTATAAAAAAGAAAGACTGATAAAATGGATATATACAATGTTATGAGAAACTAGTAGTATTTCAACAATGATAATGCTTTAGGAACCTGCCATTGATAGGCCCTCCAACGTATGATTCTCCATCAATTTCTTGCAGAATGTAAGTGCTGTTTCCATGGAAAGTAGCAATCTGATAAGGACCCTTCCACAAATTCTCAAACTTACCATGCTTACCTTTTTCTTCGATTCTGGCCTCCCATTTCAGCACTTTGTCATGGATATGAAAACTAACTTCTTTGATCCTTTTATCAAATGTATTCTTGATTCTATTCTGACTGTGTTGATGACTGTCATACACCTCATTTCCCTTCTCCTACAGGGATATCAGTTGATTGATTCTCCTTTGTACAACATTTGGTTCTTCTTCTAGTCCTTGAATTAGTTTCATTACAGGTACTCTAAGTGATGTTGGAAATATAGCTTCAGCACCGTACACTAATTCATATGGCGAGGTGACAATAGATCTCTTTGTACAAATTCTATCAGCCCACAAGGCATACTTTAATTTCAAATGCCAAGCTCTCTTCTTTTCCTGCAGCACCTTCTTAATGATCCTTATAATGCTTTTGTTTGATGATTCAACAAGGCCATTTCCTTGCGGATAATAAGCAGTAGAATGTCCAAGAGTGACATGGTATTGGTTACAAAAATTAATCATTTTCTTGGACTTAAAAGCTTGAGCATTGTCAGTTATAATCTTCATTGGACAACCAAATCTAGACAATATATTATTTTCTAGGAAAGAGATAATCACTGAATCATTAGCTTTCCTTGTTGGAATCGCCTCTATCCATTTGGTGAAATAATCCATGGCTGTGAGAATCCAGCAATGTTGTCCTGATGAAGGAGGATGAATTTCTCCAATAAAATCCAATCCCCATTGCTGGAAAGCCGCTTCAACATATATAGGAACCAAAGGCAAAGGTACAAGTTTCCTCTTTCCTTCAAATATTTGACATTCATGACATGTAGCCACCCTTTTGTAAATGTCTCTGAACATAGTCAACCAAAAATATCCAGCTCTTAGGATCTTGTTTGCAGTAGCTTTCCAATAATGGTGTCCCCCACAATCTCCTTTATGAAATTCTTCAATCACTTTATCAGCTTCTTCTTCAAGGAGACAATTTAACAAAATCCTTCCTCCATCTTTCCAAAAACAAATTTTGTCATATACAAAATACCTTAAAGATTTCAACTTGACAAACCAAGATTTGGACTTTGTAAGATTGTCAGGGACTTTATTATGATGTACAACAAAAGCCACATCCTTGTATCATTCTGAAACCAAGAAATTTTCATTTATTTGGACAAATTCCTTCTCATTTTCAAAAATTTCTGAGATTCCTACATTCAAATTGATGTCAAGGCAGTCTAGATTTGACTGAGTCATTAGCTTTGCCAAGCCTTGACCCTTCGCCAATTTGGTAGGTTTGATGTCAATGTCATACTCTAGTAGCGTTGCTATCCATTTGCCCCTCTTTCCATCGGGATCTACTTGTGTTAAGATATCTTTTATTACAGCGCTCGAAACATAAGCGACAATATGAGAATGCAAAACATAGATTCTGAAGTATTTTATGGCGTTCACCAAGGCGTAAGCTTTCTTTTCTAGAATACTGTACTTTAATTCAGCATTTGCTAACGTCTTACTAAAGAAAGAAATAGGCTGTTCAGTACCTTGATTTCCTTTTTGCAGCAAAACTCCAGCAATTGTATCTTCAGAAGAAAATGTAAAAATAAGAAATTCCTTGGTAAAATCAGGGCTGATAAGTACCGACGCTTATGTAAGTGCCTGCTTGATTTCCTCAAAATATTTCTTTGCTTCAGCTATCCACTTAAAGTCCACTCCTTTCTTCAACATCTTTATTATATTCTTGACAACCTCAGCAATGTTAGGAATGAATCGTCTAACAAAATTCACTTTTCCAAGAAAAGATTGAATCTCTTTCCTACTTCTTGGCAGATCTAGCTTTTGAATTGCAATAAATCTATTAGGATCAATCCTAATTCCTTCTTCAGAAATGATATGACCAAGAAGTTTGCCTGATGTTAAAGAAAAGATACTTTTAGTGGGATTAAGAGAAATACCAAACCTTCTACATTTCAGCAGAATTTTTTCAAGGTGTTTCAAATGATCTTCTTTTCTCTTTGAAAAAACTGTGATGTCATCAAGGTAAACAACCACTGATTTATCCTTTTCCTTAGCAAATGAAATATCCATTGCTCTTTGAAAGGTGGCTCCAACATTCATGAGACCATAAGGCATTTTGGCGTACATGAATGTACCCCATGGCGTTGTGAAGGTTGTCTTCTCTTGATCATCTGAATGCATAAGAATCTGATTGTACCCTGAGAAACCATCAAACATAGACATCCTTTGTGAACCAACAATATTTGGTAGAATTAAATCCATCTTGGGAAGAGGATAGTTATCTTTCAATGAAGCCTTATTCAAATTTCTGAAGCCTATACAAATCCTGATCTCTCCATTCTTCTTTCTAACTAGAACCAAATTAGCAAGCCAATTTGAGAACTTGATTGGAATAATGATTTTTACATCAAAGAGTTTCTTAATTTCCTTTTCAATCAATGGTATAAGAAGAGGATTAATTCTTCTTAACTTCTGCTTGAAAGGTTCCTCATTCTCCTTAATAGGAACAATATGTTGGATAATAGAAGAATCATATTGTTTTAAATCAGCATAGCTCCATGCAAAAACATCAATAAACCTTTTCATCATCTCAACATATTTAGCTTTCATATCAGCTGAAAGAAACTTTGAGATCTTAATCATCTTAGGTACAACTGAATCCCCTAAATTGCAGCTCTCTACTTCCTCCTCATCAGCCGATAATTTTGGATCTTTGAACGCATCATTTTGATCAAACAACTTCTCAAGAGGAATGAGACCCTTAGGTATTAAATTGTTTTTTAATTGTAAGACCTCAGACTTTTCCTTTGACTCCACCAACATATTTTGTTGATCAACTTGTGTTCTTTCAAATTCTTCTTTTAATTCAGTGAAATTTTTTACCTGTTGATCATCTTCAAAGACTTGCCAATTAATGATGTTATCTGGTATAGCTGGTCAATGACGAACTTCCACCTCATACTTTTTAGAAGAATGCATAGGAATGACAAATAGACTAGCAGAAACAACAAGGGAATCTACAATGGAGTTTTGGTCTCTAGTTTTGATAGTGAAAGAATATGCCTGGAAATTTTCCAACATATCTAACACTAAATTTCTGTATGCTCTCATCCTTACATCCTTTGTTTGATAAGCACCTTCCACTTGTTTAATCACCAATTCAGAATCTCCAAAAACAACAATGTTTCTAGCCTTCATCTTTATCAAAGCTTTTAAGCCCAAAATCAGAGATTCATATTCAGCCATATTATTTGAGCAATCAAAGTTTAGTTTGTAGGAATAAAAATTACTTTCATCACTTGGACTTGTGATCCAAATTCCAGCTCCTACCCCTTCTCTTCTTGCTGATCAGTCAAAGTACAATGACCACCAGCTCATTGTCTCTTTCTCACCTTATTGTTGATTTCCTAGGTACTGATTTTCTGAAATCATCTCCTCTAGTCCATTATCAACTGATTCATTGAAAAGGATGGCTGATACAACCCCAGTATCAAATGAATAAATAGGAAAATTTTGAGGTTTGCCCTTGTTGCTTACCATATAAGCCATTATGGTCTCCCGATACAATCTCCTTTTGTTGGTTCACTATAATACTAGTGATTACCTCATTACTATTGTAGTTGTACCCCTTATTGATATTTTTGTGCCCCTATTGTACCCATATTGTTATTACTGTGCCCCATAGAATCCCTCTATTGTTATTTTTGTGGCTTTATATTATTATTGTTAGGTCGGCTGGGTTATATTGTGATTCCTTAGTTTCCTATATATAGCAAGGAGGTTTTGTCATTTGAATCATCCAAGAATTGTTCATTTATGTAATGTAAAGCAGGTTTCCCCCTCAAAGAGGCTGAATTTTAAGTCGTTAATCTATCTTTTCTATCTTTTTCTTGAGTTGGTTTCATAACATTTGGTATCAGAGCTTTGGATTCTAGGGTTTCACTACTCCAAACAGGTCATCGTGGAATTTTCGCCATAACATCTTTTCTACGATGTTTCAGAAGGGAAAAAAAAAAACCCATTTGAGAAAAATCGCACTGAACCTTGGGTCCAAATTTTAGAGCTTTTCACGCTATATTGGTGGAGATATGATCTGAGGAAGTTGGTCTTTTTGCAAACTCCTGAATTACATTCCAAACAGGTGACCTGGGGAATATCATCATAACTTTCTCTCTGAGCATCGGATGGAAATTTTGTAAGAAGGTACAGAAAGAGGACGGACTGAAGTTTCTTTAATATATTTTTCAGAGCCAAAGATTGAAACAGGGACACGTGGCACGTCGTACAAGTTCGCTCTACTGAATTAGTCTATAATCAGGTCACTGTAAGAGAATTGGCATAACTCTTCATTGGAGAATCCAATTGGGGTCAGACTGGTGGCGTTGGAAAGAGGACATAGAGGGCTAGTGTAGGTCATAATTTCAAAACTGGATGATCCGAAATTACATAGATACATCGGAGGCAATATTGAGCTCCTAGAAAGTGAAAAAAGGTGTGTAGATTTTTTAAATTTTTGCTTAAGTTTGGTTTGAAAATTTATTTTGAAGGAATTCAAAGGGCATAGTAGAGAATTAGTATCGGTAACTAATGCCCCAAGGAAAGAAAATGAAAACACCTAGTAAGCAATTTGAAAGCTCTAGCATGACTCATGAAGAAGAGGAAGAAATGTTACATGATATATCAAAATTACAAGACCAAGTGCAACAAATTTCACTCTCACAAAAGCTAACGGAAGCTAAGATAAATGGCGTGGAATCTAAGATAAAGGGCGTGGAAGCCAAGATTGACGATTTGAAGATAGATTTGAAGGTAGATTTGACAAATTTTCTACAAGAAATACTTACTAATGGTGAAAGGGGAGTAAAGGAAACTCATGATGGAAACAAAGGAAATGTTAATCATGATTTCATAGACTCTAATGTTCGATCAAAGACGCACCATATTCCAAAAATCGATATGAGGAAGTTTGATGGCAAGGATCCCGCAACATGGATATTACAGATGGAGCAATTTTTCGATCGCAATAATGTGCAAAACACACAAAAGGTACGTATTGCAACTTTATATTTGAAACCAAATCAGTTTGTATGGTATCAATGGCTTTGCTCTCGTAAACTAATTATCACTTGGGCTATTTTTACGGAAGAATTGACAACACATTATGAGGATACAAAAAGCAACACTTTTTTTAGCCAATTGATAAGTCTCAAACAAAAGGGTTCAATAATGGAGCACATTGAGGAGTTCCAAAAATTGAACATAAGGGTAAAAAATATTCCAGAGGAGCATAGGACTGATGTGTTCATAGGGACTTTAAAGGATAATATCCAACATGATGTTCGCCTTTGGGAACCTGATTCATTAGAGAAGGCATTCAGGTTAGCAAGAAAAATGGAAAGCAAAATTATGGCAACCAGGAAGCTTACCACTCACAACTATAAAGACGGAAGTGTTGTTGCCCCTAGTCTTCCACAACCTATAAGGTTGACACCACAACAATTGGAAGAAAAAAGAGCAAAAGGCTTTGTTACAATTGTGATAGCAAATACACTAAAGGTCATAAGTGTGCTGAGAAGAAATTATTCTACATAGATTGTGAAGAGGAAGAAGAAAAGGAGCAAGAAAGGTCAAAAGAGGAGGATATACTCCA
>APFE031403220.1:0-41882 GCA_000404065.3 Pinus taeda
CAAATCCTAAAATTGGAAGAAGAAAGAGAAAAAGCCAAAATTATTCATGCGAAACATCAACAGATCATCAAGTCATCATTTGATTCAATTTCATCTGGTTCTAAGCAATTTCAAGTCGGTGATTTAGTCCTGAAATGGGACAAAGCCCATGAAGATAAAGGAAAACACACCAAATGCCAGAAGATGTGGCTTGGACTGTTTCAGATCTGTGAAAAGATAGGCCATTCGATCTTCATGCTACAAGATTTATCAGGGATGAGAGATTCTCTCCCTGTTAATGGTCTAATCTTAAAGAAAATTTTCATCTGAGAAGGAAACCCCTTCTCCTTTTAATAGCATTTTTATAGTTTTTAGCAAAATTAGAAAATAAAACTGTAAGGCATTTTCTATTTGACCTTTGTTGTATTCAAAGAGTTTCTAAAAAACAAGCGATGCAATATTTACTTTTAAATAAATAGAAGTATTAAACAAAAGGAATGATTTCTAGGAAATTAGTTATAATTGCATTCTGGAACTACAGTACAATCTTAGTAAACCCCTCTTGAAGTTTATAAATCTTGTAAATCTTTTTAGATTTTTCAAATTGGTTACAGAACGGTTATCAATATTAAAATAGAAGCTAATCCAAATTCAGCATCTCAAACTCTTACCTTGTCATCCATCCTATCTTAAGGAGGAAAATTGTCTATCCCATTTACCCAAGTTCATGATTATTCAGGGTGTAATTCCAAGAATACTGGATATAAAAGTTGAGAGGTCTTATTACAATCCTGCTTACCATGTTCATAGGAAAATAGTTTAGCCGACATTATCAATACTGCATACCAAAACAGGGTAATGGCTTCAATTGTAAGACAAGGGGTCTCATCACGAGCCAACTTATTCGGTTAGATTACTACCAGTGAATGGCATTGTCGCTTAACTGGCCACCACACCAGGGAAATGACTTTTTATCTTACAAAATAGCAGAAAATGA
Organism: Pinus taeda; assembly: GCA_000404065.3. Taxonomy (NCBI): domain Eukaryota; kingdom Viridiplantae; phylum Streptophyta; class Pinopsida; order Pinales; family Pinaceae; genus Pinus; species Pinus taeda. The sequence continues at coordinate 977 of APFE031403220.1, forward strand.
AAAGAAATACAAAATGTGAAAAAACATATTTTGAATTCATTCTGTTAATCATGCTCTGAAGTGAATGGGACAATAGACAATGATATGGTTTAAAGGTATCCCTGCCAAAACTATGGACGTTTGCTAGCAGCAGAGGCTCTACCTATGACAAAGGAGTTAATTTTACTAGCTGATTTGGAAAAAGTTCTCTGTTTTATCAATACCAACCAACAAACACAATTTAAAATCTAGAATGTCTCTATTTTTAACAAAAGAGGAAATTAGCGAAGAAAGTACTGTTTTGTTTAGAATACAACAATACCTAGTTATATTAGAATTTTCCCTTTTGAATAAAATTTCTATTTTGAAAAAGTTTATGTATTTCTATACTTTTCAGAGATAACTGTTTCTTCCAGCGAATCGCCAATTGTTGTGCCATACAACAACCCCCCATTTCATATCATTACTATTCTAAAAATATAATGTGAAATGGGTCCCTTTTAATTTTTGTTTCAAATTTGTATCAATTTAAAGTTCTATATTCAAAGGATCGAATAAAATAAAAAACATTATTAAAAGGCCTTTTTAATAAAACCAATCAAAAAACCCCAACATAAAACGATTTATCTTTATCATTGCGATAAAGCGATCGCAAGATCGCATATCGCAATGACAAAGAGAGCACAACTTAAGGGACATCTTGGTTTTCGCCAATGCGAAATCGATATCGGATAATGGCAAAAGCATAAAGTAACATGAGTAACAACCCTTGCTCTGATGCGATGCGAAATCGGCAATCAACAATCGGCAATCGGCGATAACACTTAAAGTGCAAATAAGCTCCCCCTCGCCCCATGCGATGCGATATCACTATCGACGATTGGTGACTCACCATGCCCTCATTTTAAATGACCCTACTAGCTATTCCCGATGCGATGCAATATCGCTATCAGCGATCACGGATTCCAAACGAAACCAATGCAATAACTTAGCATTTCCCCGATGCCCGATTGCGAAAAGGGTAAAAAAGCGCAGTTTTCAAAGTAAAAGTCATAAAAGCAGTTTAATATGTTTTATTTGTAATTAAGGAAATATCCTTTGAAAAGCCACTCATCCGCGTTCAAACCGCCAAATCGCCCAAGGCATGCTTCAAATAAATCATTCGGCCATTAACCGAAGCGACTGGTATTAATGAGATTGACAGGCCATAACGATCATTTAATGAGAACAACAAGCTTGCGATCTATCCACGGATTTGATCCCAAGGCCACCTTAAGTCAATTGATCGCTATGAATGCATCCAGATATATATATTTCACTCTGTTCAATTCATGTTATTGTTGCCTGTGTTACGCCTATTTTTCGCTCTGTGCAGGATTCTTCCACAGAGACAGAATTAAGTGGGATGGGAAAGAAGTCCAAGAAGACTACAATGCCTACTGCTTCACTAGCCACAGGGAAAGTTGTCATTGATCCAAGCGGAAAGAACAAAGGGCTTATATCAGATGCGACGTGCTTAGGACTTACCAGGACCACTTGGCAAGGAACGTATAATTTGATTGAAGCCGAAGAGCCAAAAGTGACCAGGATAGAAATCTCATGCGATAGTAACAACAAATCTTACACCAATTTAAAAGACTTGGCCGACTCCTTTCTGCACAGAATAGCGGCCCGGGAACAAATTCTCCCATATACGGATGTGGTAAGGTGGGCAATCCAAGAGCTCCCAATTACCAACATATTGTTTAGCACGGCAGACGGGAGGATTTTCGGTTCTTTTCGTGCTGAAGATCTAAGGCAAATGTATCACCTACCGGCAGAAGAGAAAAAATATAATGCGGCATTTCTGGAGAAATTTCGAGCAGAGAATGGGACCGAGTCTGAACCAATTCGAGGCTGGAGACAGAATCCAGCAAAACAGAAGCATGAATCCTCGGGTAAGTACTCAGTTGACTCCCTATGTTCTCCTTACTGCTATGTTGGAATTATGCTGTGTAGGCTATGGGGATTGCATGACTCTGCCAATTTTACCATAGAAATGGTCCCCTTAATGGAGGCGGCATGTAGTGGCGAAATTATGGATTGGGCGGTTATATTATCCGACAAATTAGCCAAAGTCATTCTCGATTTCAGGTTTAACTCTCGCGTCACAGAGAGGTTTATTCCGCCATTCTATTACAGTGCCTATGTGATGGATGTGTTGTGTTTTAATTCTGAATTTCCTGTACTGGGATGGAGGTGGACGTCGCAAGAACCCACACCCATTCACATATATTATCAAAAATTGTGGAAGACTAATTATAAGCACCATCTTTATCAAATCTGCAACGGTTTTATGTTGCCAATTCATTATTCCATTTTTGATAAACCTGCCCCAAAGATTTCTAAGCAAGCAGGGGTAGATTTGACTGCAGTAGCAAGCTGGTTTGGGGAGGAGAAATTCACCTACATCAGAGTTTTTGGCAGTCAGGCCAGACCACATGTGCTGCCACTTTACATCCCCGATAAGTTACTTGCCAGGGAAGTAGCGTATCAAATCAATGCTGAAGGGGTTACTCAGACCCTGAAAAGAGCGAAAAAAAATGTTTGGCCTTCTTTTCCCTTACGGATTGGCATTTATACCCTGCATGATATTAAACATGTAAAGAAGGAAGCTGGGAAAATGAATTTGCTCACTATGGCTACTTTGCCAAGCAGGCAGTATGATCCGAGGAAGATCGCTTACAATGCGCTCGACCAGGCCAAATTGGCCAAGGTCGAGCACAAAGAAGACAGATTCGAGGATTTTTTTACATTGGCTGAATCGCTGTATCAAGTTAAGTCGCTTGCTAGAAATGTGTATAACGATGAAGGGCTAGTCGAATTTAACAGAATTAGAGAACAGAGGTTGCAAACACTGCGTCTAGACCTGTTAGCGACTGTTCTGACGACATCCAGATCAAGCGAGCCTGAACGAAAAAGTAATACGCCACCTCCTACTACATCAAAGCAGCAGGAGGAAGTGCATAGCCAGCGGCAGGAAGTAATCCAGGAAAATGTGCAGCGACAAGAAACCCAGGTGAAAGCCCAAGAAGAGAGCAACTCTAAAAATAATAATGATATACTGGTTGATCCGAATTTTCTACAGCAATGGCAGCAATTCAGTACAATCATCAGCAATCTAGAGTGCTCAAAAGATGATGAAGTTTCTAAAGAAGGCGATACGCAAGAAGCGACATCGAAACCGGTTTCGGGTGAAACCAGCGGCCTACCCAAAACAAAAGAAACAGAGATAATTCCTAAAGATCCAACAGCAGAAATCGTTTGCAAATTGAAGAGATTCCTCCTTTGGATGTATTTTATAGCCCTAAGCATAAAGCTATTGTAAAGCGATAGAGGAAAAGGAGAAGAGCTGATCAACCTTCCCCATTCCCTGAATTGACAGTAACGGGCAATGTTGTGTGGAAAGAGGAATTCGACCCCTCCGATGACTTAACCAAGCTATCACAATTCACTGGAGCATATTTAGCGGCAACCATTGATAAAGCATCGGAGGTAAGCAGTTTATTGAAGACCAAGGACCAAGACATCTCTTCGCTTCAGGCGAGATTATCAGAAGTTCAGCAGAAGGCAGAGCAGGCGGAGCAAGAATTGCTAGTGCAGCAACAGAACAATAATCAGCTGACCAAGAAATTACAAGAGCAAAAGCAGAGGATTGATGAAGGCGCAATCCAAAGGCAAAAGGAGCTATTGGCGGCAATGGAGCAATTAAGAATATCAACTGAGGGAACAATGAAAGCAAAATATGAGCAAATCGCTCAATTGACCACTCAAATTGAGCAAATGAAAAAGCTCCCTCAGGTAGACGAATTTAAAGCAGAAGTGCTTCAGTTAAATAAGGCATTGATTAATCAGGTTAAGCTACTATGTCAGCAGATTACACAAGCAGAACCATTGTGCGAGTTGGTAGCATCCATAAGAGAAAAGGTAGAAAAAGGAAGGACTGATTTGGATCAGGCCGAAGAAACACTAACAAACTTTATAGAATGGCAGGATTCCGATATAGGTCGGGCAACTAATCTACCGAGAATTCTGGAATTGCACAAAGAAACATTATTCACAGAATGGCAATCGCAACTAATGAAGGCAGAAAGAGAAATTTCCAGATGCAAAACAACCAATGGAAATTTGGTTGAATTAGTAAATAATACACTTTATTTGTCTAATATGATTTCCCAATGTACTCCAGGTCAATTAACAGCGACAAATATGTTGGAGCACTCATGCTACCTGGAGCTGGAAAAATACGCAAGATTAATCGCTGGAATCAACAGTTTGACATGGGATGCTTATTGGTTCTTCTTAATCAAGCCATACAGCCAAAGAGCCGCCTTGAAATGCCTTACAGATGCTGTCTGGTATATTATACCCAACATTCAGGATGCCACCTTCGCCGCCCAATTCAGTTTGTGCCTCAACAAACCGCCAGAAGTGGAGCCAATGCTTGCGATAAGCCAGCTCAGGTTTAAGGGCAAACAACCTGAGTCATGACTCATGTCGCCGACTGCCAGATCGCCCCTGAGAATTAGATCGCACTTACTGATACCAATTTAGTAGGATTTTGTTTCATATATTTTTTTAGCTTAGTAGTATTTATAGACCCTTTCATGCATTTAGAAAGCGTCGTAAAGTTTTGTATATGACTTAAACCCTGAAGTTGCACTATTGTACTTCAGGAATATTTTTTTTATGAAACTGGACCAATTATTCTGAGTTTAATGAGAAAGGTTTTTATGCAAATGTGCTCTACTGTCATTGTTTAAAAGCATTTCTGTGTTGAAGAAGGAATTTTGAATGGCGATTGATATTTCGGATTGATCTGCAGCTCACATGGTACTATTATTTGCGTTTGTACTCATTTTTGTTATATGAATTGTTGTTTAAATCACTCTTGTTGTTATCGCTTATATATATGTGCTTTTCGCAGCATTCCTTATGCATTCCACTATTGGTTGTTTATCGCATGCTTCCCTTTAAATCGTATATATGAATCGATGATATAAACAGTGAATGCAATAATTTGTGTTTATCGCTTCGTTGTGACTATTCATATGAAGTAATCATTGAATGATTGAATGTCTCTTATTTATTTTATAGAGTCATCTACATGCCTGTTTGATAGATAAAGATTATTTAACGCTGCATTCCGGATGAATAAGTTGTTCCCGGGATTAGTATTAGTTTCCCTATTTCTATTAATAGAATAAGCTAGTCGCCTATCACTTAAGCAAACTATTCATCACACATCCATTCCTTTTATTTTATTATTGGGAAACTGGTCCCGTTATCTCCAGTTGGAGCCACCATCCCAAACCGAAAAGGAGCTGTACTAAGGTCCGGACCGGGTGGTTATCCCCCAATGTTGTGGCAGCGATTTTCGGGCCATCAACAGAAGGGTCTCATTATATAGAATCATCATAGATCCAGGAGGACGAATTTGGACGCCTAGGGCAAAGAGAAGTTAAGCTATGGATTTAATTATTGGACATGTGCTTATATATTCCTCTCCAATTCAAATTCCTTGTCGTGGAAAACCAATCTCTAGAAGTTTTGATTGGCCATCACTCTTTTGTTGAAACAACTAGTGATGACGAAACTTCATCATTTCCTATTTGCTAAGAAACATAAATGCATCAATCACTTGCTAAGGAACTAGAGCGATGAAGTATGAAACCGTGTCTTTCTAGGTCTATGAAAGGTGTGTCTCCACCTTCAACTATTGTGGGTTAAAGTAGGGCCTCTCTTCCATCCTAAGGGTGAAAAATAAGTCAATAATAGATGCCCCCAATATGTGAAGTTATAAGAGAAACTTATGGCCAAAATATATTATAATATGGCATCTCAGGAAAGGGAACAAATAAGAATTCAAGAACAAAGAAACTAATTAGGATCTACAAAACACTTAATGCTCAATCATATAGCTCATCCTCGAGGAGGCATATCCATGTTGTAATGCTCCTTCCCACTCCTTTATACCATCTCGGGCTATGGGAGGTTCTCCTTGTAGATCTAACCCAACCCACAAGGTTTGTTTATGGAGTTGGGGTTACAAAAATCTCCTTTTCTCAAAATTTTCAAATCTCATGATGAACAACATCATCATGTTTAGCTTGTCGAGAGATTTTTGACAATATTAATTTTACATCAAATTGATTCTCGGGTTAAAATTTATACCTTTATGAATTCTAGCCAATGATATTAAGCCACGTTAGCAATGGATATACACATGGTCCTTATTAGGTCCTCATGACACAACCACTTGAAATCATCATGAAACCCACCATCATAATGGAATTCGTTACCTCGCCATTATATCCAACCTATGACTAATCCATTCCTTTAATCCTTGTGTTACCACTCGACACCCTCGGATTGCTAGATCACCAGATCCCAATAAGCCATAAGGTGAGTCTAATGTAGTTTCCATTTCCTACCATTTGGTGTCCACTTGGCGACCATCATGGAACTACTATGTCATCTTAGAGTAGGGTCCAGTGGGTGCCCACCCATAGTACTATGTGGAAGCTTACTGTTAATCCAGTTTGCACCCATATCTGCCCATAACACCTTCTTAATGCCCCTCAAAAACCTTGGAGTGACAGATCCAAATTTCATTCTACTCTCGTGAGTAATCTGGTCCAAATCCCATCCAATCATGCACCTAGGTGTTTTCTTCATCTGTCACTGAATACTTGGACCTCCAAATCCATCTTCTGCATGGGGCCAATTCAATGTAGGGCCCATCGTGTTACATCCATCCCTTCTCAACCACAAGATTTCCATATGCAATATTCTTCAAAAAGGGAGGTATGGCCAATGAAATATCAAACCTTTGCTTAAGTGTTTCCCTTCATCCAACCCAAATTTTGAATGTGATGGCTATCAAAGAGGATATATGGTCTAGATGAAATCTAGGTCATTCACAAGTAGCTTTGCCTATGTAACAACCCTGACAAAAATTCCATGCAATAAAAGTTAATAAAGGAAAACATAATAATTATTGTTTATGGGACACTTATTCCAAGCTGAATGTTGGGCAATACATCCTTGTTTGGGTGTTCATTTGGTTCATTATGGCTAAGGAAATTGACAAAGGCAATGCACAAAGGATTTGGAAAGGCAAGATGACATTTTTGGCACATTTATTTATGAAAATAATGGAAATCAGGAGAAAAGGAAGGTGAATGGTCACAGCTTGTATGTGAGGATTATATTGAAGGAAAATAATGGAAAAATGAAGAAATAGAGGCCTATTTGATAAAAAGGCTTCTGAGGATCAGTTTGTAACCTTTTGCCAGTTCAATTTTGGAGCTCTCTCATTATATCTCTCTATCACTCTTGAACACTTCCGTTTTTCTTGGAGCACTTGGGCATTGGATCAAGAAAGACAAAGAAGCCAAGATGAAGGAAGGAACAAACAAGGAAGAAAATGATCAAGTAGCTACATCAATATTCTTCGCGGGTATCGATTTGCATGTGTGTTTCCTTGCTATATTTGGCATGCATGATATTGCATGTGGTTCTTTTGCTATTATGGCATGGGTTTTACTAGGTGTGACAATGTTTTCAAACTAGCCTTTCCATTTCTGGATAGACATGGTGTGATGGGGTTCTCATGTTTTGGTTGAGTTGATTTCTAGATGGATTTGAAGCTGAGTGAGGTGGATTAATGAATGATAGAACACATGCCCTAGTGACCCCTGAACCAGATTGTGGGTTGCAGTAAAGATAGATTTGTGTTACCTTGGTGGGCCTAGGAGTTCTCGACCGGTGAATGAAGAGATATAAAGAAAAGCCTAGAGGTGGCTTCCCTTGATTAGGCCTAGGAATCCTTGCCAATGAATGGAAAGATATACAGTAAACATTGGAGGGTGGTGTCTCAGTTTAGGGCCTAGTGATCCTTGGATCAGACTATGGATTGTGATAAAGCGAGAGAGACTAGGAGATAAGAAATTCATCATGGTCTTGGTGGAGAAATCTGGTGGCATCCATGCTTGTTTTGGTCTAGTGATCTGGTAGAGATCATGGTAAAGCCTGTTATTACATGTTTATTGTGTTGGCCTAGTGATTCAGGATGGATTATGGTAAAGCCTAGTTTCTATTGATGAGAGTGAGTTGTTTTAGCCTCGGGATGCCTTGGTTGGTTATTTTGGTTCGAGTCCCACATTCATGCTTGGAATATGGCACAAGGGTGAATGGATGACGAGAGAATTGGCCCAACCATTCTATGGTCGGGCGGAACATGGTAGTCCCATCTCAGGTTGGAGTTTTCATTCATTAATAAGTGGTTCTCTCCTTGATATCTTATGTATAAATGTACGGGTTTATATGTGGATTTTATGGTTGATGTATCCTTGATATTTTAGTTGTTATTATGTTGGTTCTAAGCATGTTTTATGACAATTATGGTGTATGGTTCTCCTTATGTTTTTATTTGTAAATGAATAAACAATGTAGCTATGACCTAATAGATTATAATAAAACTAACGATATAAGGGAACAATGCTTCTTAACTATTCTTAGATAGATATGAGACCCATATGCTCATATTTGATGTTTACTCATGTATATTACATATTTGTGATATGTTTGACGAAATGCCTATCATGGCTAGTAGGGGTCTAGTCAAGCCCTTGTATAATTAATTGCATTTGTATCATCATTCCATTGTTATATTTTTATTCTGAAGTTATCATGGAATTTTGGGCAATGACATAGGCTCTGGGCCTGAAAAAGTGGCTCAAATCTTGGGGACATTCGCACAACACTGAGAAAAATATTCCCTGGATGCTAGCATACCATGTTGTGGGAGCACATAGAGTCTTCTGGATACATGCATGCCCATATCATGGTAACGTCCTGGGGTTAATTGGTTTAAAAAATCAGTGGTACCGAGGTGTTGGTTACCTAAGCAATTGGGATGGTTCCTGGGAGTCCTATTACTGATTTGGAAGGTTTTTATCCTATGTTTCCATTGATTCCACTTCCTTAAGGTCACATACGAGTTTGAATTCCATCATAGTATCCTCTCATTATATGTTTACCCCTGTTGGACAGTTACTTGGGTAGATGTGGGAGGAAGGTGTTATAGAGTGGTATTAGAGCACGATTTACCCCTTGGACTAGATGGTTAGTGTGTCTTGGTCATGCATTCATGTTAGTTGCATGTGTGTTAATCATCCTTGTGGTCTCTGTGCTTGTTGCATATGTATGGTGTCAGTCATGGTTGTAGTGATGTTACCATGTGAAGGAGGATGTTGTTGTTGTGAAGTGTGTCATCATGAGTGTATGATTGGTTAGATGTTATTTATGGTTGTGTATCTTCAGTGTACATTGGTATGGTTGTTGTTATCATGCCTAAGGTCATGGTATGTGTAGTTTATACGATCATGCATTGATTATTGGACTCAATCTAGAATGAGCATTATGTGTTCATATACTTAAATGTTATATTTCTATATGTTGTTATGATTATGTTATACATGTATTACGTTGATTGGTTGATCTTGCATATGAGATATCCTCCACGAAATTTGTTAAGGTACATTGGTTTATTCTTATTTGGTTTACTGCCATAGTATTCCTTGTAGGAAAGAGATCGAAAATTACTAACAAGATGGTAGACTACAAAGATTCTCCCTATGAATCAAATGAGTTGTGGTTGTAATACCCTTCTCCCACATCTACGCAAGTAATTGGCCAACCAGGGTAAACACTATACGAGAAGTTACTATGATATGATTCGACCTCCTAAGTCACATTAAGGAAGTGGAACTGATGGAAACACACCATACAGACCTTCAACATTAGCAATAAGACTCCTAGGAACCATCCCAACTTTTCTGCTAACCAGCCCCTGGGACCCACTACATTTCTAAGCTATTAAACATCTAGACACTCCCATGCTATGGGCATGCCAATGTCGAGAGAGCTCTGGATGCTCCCACAAGCCTGCAATATGCATCCATCTAGAGACTATTTCTAGTAGACCTGTGCTAGAGTCTGGCGAATTTAAGGCACTTTTCAAGCCTAGAATTCTGACCATTTCCCAAAACTTGTTGTAACTTCTGGAATCCATTAAACACATGATGAAAAGACTAATAAACGAAAAAATATCTCTAGGAGTAGGCCTGACCATCCCCAACTAGGACTGACATTCTGTTAAACACTTGGCATGAATGAAATCTATAGGTTCAAATAACAGATCTAAGCACATGGGTCTCATACTTATCTGAGATTCACTACGAGGCATTGTTTCCTTATCACGTTAGGTACAGTTTCATTCATGAGGCCATAGATAGATTGTTCATTCGCATACAAGTAAAAACATGATTGGAGCCTTACATAGCCACTATCATAATACATATTCATAACCAACATAATAACAATAGAAATACCAAGGAAATAACAACCATATAATCCACATATAAAATATTATGATACTCATGAGATAACAAGGAGAAATAACCTCATACTAATGATGCAAAAGACAACCCAGTATGAGACTACCACATCACACCTGACCATAGAATGACTGAGCCAAATCTCTGTTTAGTCATTCACCCTTGTGCCATATTCCAAGCATGAATATGGGATCTCATAGAACACATCAATCCAAAACCATCTAGAGATTTCAAATGCCATCCACCTCATGATTATAAATCACAAATCCATCATCAGATTGGTCTCTACCCAATCCTTCCAGAGCTCTAGGGTGTTTGTTCCAACCCGACTTCCAGGACTAGTAACTCAATCCACAACTTATTATGGGCTTCCAGAGTGTTTTTCCAACCAAGGCTTCCAGGACTAGTAACTCAACCCAAGTTGTTACAAGGCTTTCAAAGCAATGGTCCAACCAAGGATTCTAGGACTAATAAATCAACCCAAGCCATTATAGGGCTTCCAGAGCATTTGTTCAACCAAGGCTCTAGGAACAAATAACTCAACCCAAGCTAAAGGAAACAAGAGAACCAACTAGAAAAAGAAAGAAAATAAATCCACAATCACCATGGTTATCTAGTAAATGTAAAGGATAGGAAAATCAATTGTAAATCCCATCCATCCTCTATGGAAGTGAAAAATCATGACCAATAGACCACATGCATGTGTCATGCATTCGAAAAGTAGTCTAGAAAGCATACATGCAACTCGGTACCTGAAAGTAAAACCCGTTGCCGCTGATCCCGATGTCCTCTCACCCTTCCCTACTCCTCCTTTTCCTTATTGCTCCAAAACTCCAAGTATGCCACACTTCTCCAGTAGTGCTCCAAGAAACTCTAAGTGTCCAAGAGTATGAGAGAGAGAGATATTAGAAGAGAGCTCCACCAAAACTTGTCAAAATATTACCTATTGATCCTTAGAAGACTTTTTATTAAGGAGGCCTCTATTTTCTTCATTTTTTATTATTTTCCTTCAATTTCCTCATCACATGAAACCTATGATATTTCACCTTCCTTTTCTCCTAATTTCCATTATTTTCATAAATAAAATGCCAATAAATGTTCCAAATAATTTTCCATCGCCTTTCCCAATTTCCTTAGCCATAATAAATTGAATGAACACCCACTAGGATGTTTTCCCCACCATTTAGCTTGGAATACGTGTCCCATCACCGTGGCCTTATATATGTTTACATGGATTTTTAACCAGGGTTCTTACAGAACCCTCCCCCTTGGGGGAACAACGTCCTCAGTGTTCAATGATACTTATAACTAATACGTATAACCAACAAGACTGCCGAAAACAAAAAATATTGCCCATGGATCTTTATAACACAACTCACTGCAGTATTTACAATGACCATCTGCTAAAACTAGACAATCATACCATTTACTGGAGCTTTATAACACAACTAATTACGATATTTACAATTAGAACCACATATACTTAAGCACATTTCCTTCAACCAAGAAATAACCATATTGTCTGTGGAGCTTTATAAACCAACTTGATACAATATTTAAAATAATATACACATATACACATTTTCTCAATCTAACAAATAAAAGGATATGATGCTTGCATCTAAAGCAAGGGAATCTAGAGGCTCACACCTCCACCCTCAAAGTAATGTTAGTATTCACCTCCTTCCCAGGAAGTCTAGAATCCACTGCAAAATTAAAATCTGCATCCAATGTCCAACGCTACAATCCTACGCCACTTGTCCTCTCAATGAAAATTTACCAACTCATTGTTCAAGGGAACACTCTTGATGTGCATTTGATTCCATCTGAAAATGATAATGACCAAAACAAATCCATCGCCAACCTTCCCTTATCTTGTACACAATCGCTCAAGAAATTTGGTCACCTCCTTCTGTGTAGTCACACACCTTCCAAGTGCTGCTGGCACCCCCATCCCGGGTAGTCCATCCCTTGGAAAGGCTTCCTTGCATCAGAAAATACAAAAACCCCTACCTTCAAACCATCATACTGGACATAGCATGCTCATGGAAATAAATGGACACTATTGGGTACCCGTGTCCGACAATGGCCCTACTCCCGAAGTGCTTTACCAACATACTGCTACATTTTCCAATTCTTTTGTTGTTGAAATTTCTTGTAGTCAATCTCAACCACCCAACTGGGCATGTTCATGCATTCCTATACCAAGCACATAATTTCCATTAGATTTAAAATAAATTGAAATAAATTCACATCATACCTCATTAGTGACCTGTCAATAAGGTATACTAGCAATTATGTTTGCTTCCTATCACAACAAGTCAAACTAGCACATTTGACCAAATCACCATGCATAAACATATCACATCAAGTTGGTTCAAAATACAACCATCATAGATCAAAATCATAAATCACAGGTAACGATTATAAACCAAAATCATAGATCACATGTAATCATCATAGACCAGAATCATAAATCACATGCATAATAAAACTGAAACAAAATATTGTTACTTATCCTTTAATCAATCCTTAGCTTCTACCTTTGTCTTTATTCCGTACTCACTTCGGATCAGTTTTCACACCCGACAAACACCCAGTGCCTTCTCATAAACCATGTGCATATACAAATAGTGTGAGTCACACACATACAACCCCACACAACATACAACACCATGCAATACATGTGCCTACACCTGACATACCACACAGACATTTACACCAAGTGTACAACACAACGCAATACATACACCTACATCTAGTGTATACCACCACAAAATACATACACCTACACCCGATGTACAACAAAATACATACATCTATACCTGATGTACAACACCACAGAATACATGTACCTACACCTGGCATACAACACAACACAATACATCTATACCCAATGTACAATGCCACACAATACATGTATCTACACTCAGCGTACAACAAAACACAATACATGTACTACATAGAGTACAACACAACAAGTACACATGTCATGATAACATGACTACATAATGCACATACATAGTACCATAGGTACACAACGCATGTACAACATGCACATAATACCACCTGTACACCAGTGTTACATGTATAACATGTACACAGTAGCACCCATACACAACAAGACTTGCACAACTTGTACACAACATCACATGTACATCATACCACTTGTAAAATGTTTATAGAATATCAGACGTACACAGCACCACATGCACACGACATCACAGATGTAACATGTACAACATATATGACATATTAACAACAATAGTACCACACATCCAAAACCACACTATCTCTCCCAAACAACCTTGCTTCTAGTGTCTCTTCTACCGGCCATGCTTATCCTAGCATGCCTTGGATCTCACTTCTTTGATTCAACTGATGTATCCCTTAGAGTTGTCTATCATAATATAAACATAGGAGTAATACAAGCATATAGTATCAATTCATATCCACATGATACTGATCTCATATATTTTTCATGACTACTCTTCCACTTGATTCCTCATAAACTAGGAACCTCTTCATGCCATTCACCTGCATAAGAAATCATTCCTCCACAAGAATGATTCCCGGTGACCTTGCCAGAAAATGGTATTCTCACAAACACACACACATACACACATATATATACAGATAAACATCAACATCAAAAACTCATGATCATGTCAGACAAAGACAAATATACATACATATATAGATGCATATATACAAATATTAGCATAAACATGTTCACAACATAATTACCAAATATCATAAGGTCAAGGTTAAGAGAACTCCCTTTATGCATGCAACACATGTGCAACATTGAGAACAATGGTTACCAACATAGCCATGGCATATGACACCTCAATTCCATTCACCTTACCTTTCTATTAGCTTTCTCATGATTGTCCTGCCATCATCCATTTACACCAGTGGACCCAACCAACTCAACGAACTGTCATACTCTTACCTTTATCTTCCCTTACACATGCACTAGATTCACATGATTCTTTCATTACCTATTGGGTTTCACACAACTCTCCCCGAGCTCCATTAACTTCCTCCTTCTCCAACCAATTCCCAAGGCTCTCAAAACAACAAAGCAAAGACCGAGAAGCAAACAAGAAGAAAACCATGGAAAACTAATAACGATAAGATGCCACAAACGAAGTGGCATGGCCATGTAGAAGAAGCAAACAAAACCAAAATCAAGCACAAAAAATCACTAAGATACCAAAAGCACAAAACTAACAACAGATGCCATGATTCAATCCCCATGGTTCCCAAGGAAATCTCAACTTGATCGTTCTTCAAGATTTCATGGAAACCTCTCTTTCCATGCAACTCCCTGCATCACAATACCATAAACACATAATCGTTAATGTATAAATAAAAATAGAAATACACCAGAACTTATCTTGTTGTTGCAAGCACGTTGCCCTATAGCTAAACACATATGTGCCATGTCTCAAGGGACTCCAATTCCCTTAACAGATCTAGCTATAACTAGACACCAATTGTTATACCTATCAAATACATGTCCATGAATATAACACATATGTTGAATTTCCATGATCTTGGGTCTAGGTTAGAATCTTAAAATCCCAGATGCTACCAAACCAAGAATCTCAATAGGAATTACTTTGCACAATAGAAAATATAAAGAATTAAATCACATGTACACAAGTATACATAATTTTTAACAAATGTTGTACAATAACGTACAACCCAATCTTCGTTATATTAAACCAAATCTGAATAATACAACAGTCTATGGTATACAAGATACAATGACAAAGTTCATTGCAACTTCTATGTCATATCTTGTCCTGCTGGTCCTTCACTTATGTACTTCTCTCTAGTTGCTCCTTAGTTCTTCAAAGGACAATAGATCGAGACTCCAAGTGGGCTTCCACCTAACACGGTTGCATGTCACTTCTGGTACATGTACACATGCTCATCAATCTAATCTCTAGGTTGGTCAATTCACGAGCTCCAATCTACCTTCTAGTAGTCACTTTCTTCTATCAAAGAGCTACTCATAAGGCTTCAAACTTCACCCAATATTCAATTATCTTCGTCACTTCAAAACTGCTAGTCTAGGGCTACTTTGGAAATCTATACGCTACCCTCCAATAGTCCAAAGATGCCTAATCCTTCATTATAATTTATACTCCTAATTGGGGTTCCCAGCTACCCAAGTTGACCTCATAACATGGCACTTATAGGCTGAAATACAATCTAATCCAAATTGACCCAAAAACATAGATCCAACACTCATAAAAACTACTATCCAAGTTTGTGTCACTGTTTTAATGTCTGTGATTGGTTATGGAATATTTACCTGCTGTAATAACCCTTGATCAACCACCAAAACTAGCCTCCTTAGCTGCGACCTATCTTAAAGAGGTGCTGGGACCATTGGCTATTGTCTTGAATATAGACAACCCCTAAACAACTCCATGTTTCCCTCCAAAGATGAGGTAGTATTTGGGGTCCATATACAAGACCATACATTTCCCTTCCTTCAAGAATTCTACACCCAAGATATCTCCATGTAGGCTAAACCAACCTCTCCTTACCTCGAACCTATAGGGAGTTGCCTTAGCCTCTCCTCAAAACAACTCGACCCTTAAAAGGACCCTACAAAAAACCCTAAAACACCATGTTGTCCCTTCCTCCTTTGCTATGGAAATTTTAGAGAGAAACCTTCTCTCCAATGAGCTTATGCAAGATGAATGTTGGACTTTTGGATGAGGAATAATTCCTCCACTTCACCTCTATGTATTCACATAAATAGGGCTCCATGAATTCATTTGAATAGACATCTCTCTTGGATGAATTCCTCAAGCGTACATGACTTTGGTTGTCCATAATTAATTGTCAACTTCAAAAATTCACAACTTTGTTTATAGAGCTCCAATTTGAGTTATCTTTGGAGACTTTGAATCGGCTCGCCAAACTCTATCACCTCAAATTTTCTCAAGCTCAAATTCATCATGGTTTTGACCCAAATCCCAATGGGTACAAAACTCCACACTTGGGTTCCAAGCTCACAAGTGACCCTTGTGGTGCTTTTCCCTCCAAACCCTGAACCCTAGGGCTTGGAGTACCTCCCAAGCTACACAAATAAAAAATCCCTCTTAGTGAGGGAGGTACTTCCAAGACTAGGAAGTAACTCATCATCATCATCACTACTCGCAACACTTTCCCAACTCCTAGCACTTACAATTGCAACAATCCATGTTTTGTGAACTATGCCTTTCTCAGAAGTGTCACTGCCACTAATGGAAGCACCCCTTTATCGCTTTACAATCTCTCCATGATTCCTTCTTGGAAGTCATAGGAGCACCCTTTCTCCCCACTGACCATGCACTCTTCTTGTGCTACAAAGTCTCCCTTTGAACCTGCAAGCTCCCTTTCGAACTTGAATCCCTTTGAGTCTCTGTAACTTGGACCTTCTTCTTGGGAACTTGTACTTGCTCCTATGAAGCTTACACCTACACCTTCTTCTCTGGAATTTGCTTGATCCACCTACTTCTCTGGAACCTACACTTGATCTACCTACTTCTCATGATCCATAGGCACTCCTGTCAGCCTATATAGACCATTCTCTTTAACTTTGAGTACAATCCCATCAAACGTAGAGCCTCTGGGATTGAGTATTTCCTTCCCATCCTAGAAGAAGACCTCAAACCCCTTCCTCTTGATCATTGAGAGATAAATCATGCTATATCTGAGTCCTGATACAAATAGCACATCCTGCACCCACATCACATGTCCTATCTCCATCCTAAATAACATAACTCTCGATCCTCAGATCTCTAACTATCTCTTTTCACCCAACACCATGTGCAACTTTGAGTCCCATTCAACTAGAGTCTCAAAAACCTCTTGTGACCCTATCATATGATTCATTGCAACATTGTCCATGTACCATTCATCGTCATTGACAATACCCTACGAGAAATGACAAATCATCACAAAGTCCTCCTCTTCCAATCTCCTAATGAGATCATCTATCTCAGCTGAAGCGGCAACACCAGTGGCATGCTTTCCTTTCCTCCTCTCATTATCTCCCTTCTTCTTCATCAGGCATGTCGATGAATAAGGACCCTCTCGCCACAGTAGAAACACTTGACTTTACTCAAGTCCTTCTTTTTCTTATCTTGATTTGTGCTATAAGTGCCATGTCATCATTGAAATACTTCTTCTTTGTATGAAGATCCTTGTCTCGCAATTCTTCTTGAATGAAGTCATCCCACGACCTATCCTAGTCTAGTAGCTTCTCTATGGCAATGATTCCTTTGATGAAGGGTTTCCATTCCTCGGTGAACCATTTCAAGGAAATCCTTACCATATCTCCATCTAAGACAGCCACACCGATGGAAGCAAGCTCATGTTTGACCCGAGACAATCTCGTCAGATATGAGGTCATGCTTTTACTCTTTATCATATTGGTGGACTTAAACTTATCCTCTAATACCAGTACCCAGTTCTTGTTGTTATTCTTGAAAAAATTGTGAAGAGCCATCCACATCTCATGTGCATTTTTCTTCCAAAAAAAATGAGGTATTATGGCATCCTTTACACCACCTAGAATGATCAATCTCGCCCTCCCATCTAAATCTTCATATATTTCCGATTCCTTAGGGTCATTTGGCTTGTTGACCACTTTTGCATCGAGCTCCCAGATCCTATTAACCTGCAAGACGAACTTGATCCTTTTCTTCCAAGGACTATAGTTGGACAACCCCTCCAACCTGTCCTCATACCGGAGACTTGCTTGTAACTTCAACATTGCAGTGTGCCCTTCACTTGCAATGTGACCAACTCCCTCTCACGTTGTACTTCGCTTTACACAATTCTGATTCACTGACTTCGAAAGTAGCTCAAACATGCTCTGCTACCATGTTGAATTTCCACAATCTTAGGTGTAGGTTAGAATCTTAAAATCTCTGACACTACCAAACCAAGAATCTCAACAAGAACTACTTTTCAGAACGAAAAATATAAAGTAGTAAATCACATGTCCACAAGTACACACAATTTTTAACAAATATTGTACAATAATGTACAACCCAATCTTCATTATATTAAACCAAATCTGAATAATATAATAGTATATGGTATACAAGATACATTGAAACACTTCGTTGTAACTTCTATGTTGTACCTTTCCTTGTTAGTCCTTCGCTTCTGTATTTCTGTCTAGCTACCCCTTAGTCCTTCAAAGGACAACACATCAAGACTCCAAGCGAGTTTCCACCTATCACTATTACATGTACACGAGATCATCAATATGCTCTCTAGGTTGGCCAACTCCAAAGCTCCAATCTGCCTTCTAGTAGACTATTTCATCGACCAAAGAGCTACTCATAAGGCTACAAAATTCATCCAATCTTTAGTTATCTTCATCACCTCAAGACTGCTAGTCTAGGGCTACTTTTGACATCCACACGTTACCCTCCAACAATCCAAAGATGCTGAATCCTTCACTATAAGTTATGCTCCTAATTGGGGTCTCCAACTACCCAAGTTGACCTCATTACATGGCACTTATAGGCTGTAATATAATCTAATCCAAATCTAACCCAAAAACATGGATCTAACACTCATCAAAACTGTTGTCCAAGTTTGCATCACTGTTGTAATGTCTGTGACTAGATAGGGCATTTTTACCTGCTATAATAACCCATGATCAACCACCAAAACAACTCTCCTTGGCTTCATCCTACTCTTGAAGAGGTACTGGCACCCTTGGCTATTGTCCTAGACATATACAACCACTAAACAAAACCATGTTGCCCTCCAAAGATGAGGTAGGATCTGTGGCCCATCTACAACACCATACATTTCCCTTCCTTTAAGAAGTTTGCACCTAAGACACCTCCATGTAGGCTAAACCAACCTCTCCTTGCCTTGCCCCTCTAGGGAGCTAGCTCAGCCTCCTCCCACAACAACTCGGCCCTCAAACATACCCTAGAAACAACCCTAAAACACTAGGTTGTCCCTTCCTCCTTCGCCGTGGAAATTTTAGAGATAAACCTTCTCTCCAACATGCTTATGCAAGATGAATGTTGAACTTTTGGATGAGGAATAATTCCTCCACTTCACCTCTTTATATACACATAAAGAGGGCTCCACGAATTCATTTGAACAAACATGTCTCTTGGATGAATTCCTCAAGCCTACATGATTTCAGTTATCCGTAATTAATTGTCAACTTCAAAAATTCATAACTTTGTTTCTAGAGGTCTGATTTGAGTGACCTTCGGAGTGTTGGAATCAACTCACCAAGCTCTATCACTTCAAATTTTCTCAAGTTAAAATTCATCATAGTTTTGACCACAAATCTTGATGGGTAGAAAACCCCACACTTGGGTTCCAAACCCAAAAGTGACCCTTGTGGGGCTTTGCCCTCCAAACCCTAAACCCTAGGGATTGGAGTACCTCCCAAGCTAGACAAATCAACACCTTACACATGCACCTACTTCATCTAAGTATTTCATTACCTGTTTGGTTCCACAAAACTCTCCCTGAGCTCCATTAACTTCCTCCTTCACCAACTAATTCCCAAGACTCTCAAAACAACAAAGGAAAGACCGAGAAGCAAACAAGAAGAAAACCATGGAAAACCAATAACAATATGAAACCAAAAATGAAGTGGCATGGCCATGCACAAGACACAAAAAAATCACAATCAAGCACGAAAAATCACAAAAATAAAAAAGGAACAAGACTGACAACAAACGCCATGATTCAATCCCCATGGTTCCCAAGGAAATAAAAAACTGAGCTTTCTTCAAGATTTCATGGAAACCTCTCTTGCCATGCAACTCCCTACATCACACTACCATAAGCACATAATCTTCAACATATAAATAAACATAACAATACAATAGTTACCTTATCTTGTTGTGCCAAGCACGCTTCCTTGTAGTTGAACACATTTGTGTCATGTCTCAAGGGACTCCAATTTCCTTAACATATCTAGCTATAACTAGACACTAGTTGTTACACCTGTCAAATACATGTCCATGAATATAACACTTACCGACATAATGTTAGAGGAAATCAAGCTTAATAATACTTATAATATGCAAAGCACTCATTCGTTTGGAATTAGGGTTTCCAAACATAACCAAAGGAATTCTTGCCCAATTCCTTTCTTTTACGTTTTTACCTTATTATAATTGAGGCTTATTATGTACTGCCACATCACCCAACTATTAGTTATATAAACACATCAATTGTTATCCTTTCATGCTAATACCAAGCATGTTTCTTGCAACTATTTACACATGCCAACAACATGTTCAAAATATCAAGACAATCATATCTATTAATTTGAAATCAACCTTTACCAAGACTAACAATCATGTCATAATCCATAGTCAACTCATAGTCATTAGACTTAATGCTACAACCTACTATACTAAAGTACATATCAATTGTCTCAACACATATGTATTAGTACAATCATCTTAAAACAAGATCACCAGAACACACTCATATTATGCAATTTATCAAATACTCAACCAACTGACAAACATATCATGTTAAATAAATCAACTAGATGACATAATAGACACCGAACAGTCAAACACTAAATAAACATCATAATAAAATAGTTAAGAAAAAAGTAGAAGACATAAGCAAGTTCATACCTTAATGTATCTTAGGGGAGGTTATGATCTTCTCTGCACAATCAATCTAGTTAGCATGATATAAATTCAAAACCTATCAACTCAAACATAAATAAGATAATGATATTCATAACAATAACTAACTAATGTGTTCTCATCATAAGCTCATAAAAAATTGTCGTTCATGCATAACAATCACGTATGTACGATCAATATAGATTAGTATGACATAATATCAAAACATATTAACTCATACCTAAATGTCATAACCCTAACTATTCACATATACCAATCCAACTTAGTATGATACATATAACATCAAGGTCTTAATGTAATAACCCTAATCATCAAGTTACTAGCATATAACAACAACAAGCTAACCTATAACATACTCATCAACAACATATAACATAATCATCGAGTTATCTAACATAAAAGAACAAGATCAATGCATACAACCACATGTTAGTCCCACTCATGACTATCTTACACATGTGAATATGACTACACTAATCAAATAACATCTATCATGTATGTAACCATAACATAAAAAAAATCAAATACATACACATAACCATAATGCACATAATAATCCTTAACCTACATACCTGCATGCCCAACAAACAAA
This sequence comes from Pinus taeda, assembly GCA_000404065.3. Lineage (NCBI taxonomy): Eukaryota > Viridiplantae > Streptophyta > Pinopsida > Pinales > Pinaceae > Pinus > Pinus taeda. Next base: position 22,660 of record APFE031403220.1, read on the forward strand.
CCTATATGATGACATGCTCTTGCCTCGAGGTCCAATGTTGCAATGTCACTTTGATGATCTGCGTGTCCTTCTCTATCTCATCCAACACATCAGCATCATAGAAACCAACAACATCATGATGAATTAATTGCATATAATGACCTCATGCACAACAACCTTCACCATGACAATGCATGCATAACAACATATAAACACTGACATGCATAACAAATGCATATACAAATGACATGAATTCATGACTAACACATCCCAAAAACAACATCATCAACTTCTACATGGCAACTTCACTACAACCATGATCAACACCATGCAAATGCAACAAGCACATGGACTACAAGCATAAGCAACACATATGCAACTAACATGAATGCATGAGAAACACACCATCCATCCAGTCTGAGTGGTGAACAATGCTCTTATACCACTTTGTAACACCCTCCTCCCACATCTAACCAAGTAACTAGCCAACCGAGGTAAACATATGACCATAAGTTACTATGATATGATTCAGCCTCCTAAGACACATTAGGGAAGTGGAACCAATGGAAACATGCCATACATACCTTCAACATTAGCAATACGATCCCTAGGAACCATCCCAACCTTTCTGCTAACCAATCCTTGGATCCCACTAAGTTTTTAAGTTATTAAAACTCTAGATGATCCCATGCCATGCAAATTCCAGTTTCTAGAGAGATCTAGATGCTCCCACAAGCCCACATGCCTACGTCCTAGTACTATTTCCAGTAGATCTATGCCAGAGTCTAGGTAATTTAAGGCAATTTTCAAGCCTAGATTTCTGACCATTGCCCAAAACTTGTTGTAAATTCTAGAATCTATTAAACACATGAGGACAAGACTAATAAACCAAAAACTAACTCCAAGACTAGGCCTGACCATCCCTAGCTGGAATTGACATTTTGTCAAACACTTGGAATGAATGAAATCTACAGGTTCAAATAACAGATCTAAGCATAGAGGTCTCATACTTATCTGAGATTCTCTATGAGGCATTGTTTCCTTATCACTTTAGTTGTAGCTTCATCAATTAGGCCATAGATACATTGTTCATTCATATACAACTAAAAATATGATGGGAGCCTTACATAGGCACTATCATATTACATATTCATAACCAACATAATAAAAATAGAAATACAAGTTAACAACAACCATATAATCCACATATAAACCAATATGATAATTTATTTTTCCATAAAAGGAATTAATTTATACATTAATTTAGATAAATAAATTAGACACATATATATTTATGAGTTAGAAATATATTACTAGTATAAATAATATTTATAAATATATATGTAGGATATATATATATATATATATATATATATATATATTTATGAGTTTATATTAATAAATAATTTATATATATATGTATTAATTTTTAAAAACTGACCACAAAAAATTCTATATATGGATTTTTATTTAATTAATTAATTAATTAATTAATTTAATGATTAATTTTATTTCAATTAATTTTATTTATTTTCTATAGAATGAATTAATTTATATATTAATAAATAAATGATTTAAATAAATTATGATTATTAGAATTTTATTATATATATTAATTTAAGTAAAGTAATGCTTGAAACTAACCGTTTTTAGTTTTATAGATTTCTAATTTATATATTATTTAAATAAAATGATTTAAATATAATACTTTTATACCAATAATATATATTATTAATAAAATAAAATAAAAAAAAATTTAGAGGCTTACTAGGAATTTATTTTATATTCTTTTCTAGCTAATTTAACTAAATTTCCTAAAAATAAATTATTTATTAATAATATATAATATTATTAATAATATTAAAATAAATTATAAATAGATTAATGAATTATAAACTTAAATAACTTTGAATTTATGTTATATAATTTCCATAAAATGGATATATATTATTATTAATAATATTATAATATTAATTTTAGTTTTAATTTTTGACCTGGGTCTCTTAGTCAAAATTAGCCGTTAACTAGCCGTTGTAATCTCTGCTCAGACTATTTAACTTGATAAGCTGGATCTGGTTCTTCAACTTGTCTTGACGATGAACCACACTGGTTGGTTCGAAACGCGTTGACAAATGATTATCTATGTGATTTCGCCGAAAATCCTATAAACAATATGATACTCATGAGATAACAGGAATAAATAACCTCATATTAATGATGCAAAATCCAACCTAGTTTGGGACTAACATGTTCAACCTGGTCGTAGAATGGCTAAGCCAAATCTCTATTCAGCCATTCACCCTCGTGCCATATTCCAAGCATGAATGTGGTATCTCATAGAACAAATCAATCCAAAACCATCCAGGGCTTTCAGAGGCCATCCACCTCAACCCATCAAATAGTGATTCCACCCCACGATTGGACATCACAAAACCATCATAAGATTGGTCTCTACCTAATCCTTCTAGGGCTCTAGAGTGTTTGGTCCAATCTAGCTTCCAGGACTATTAGCTCAACCCACAACTTATTCCAAGCTTCCAGAGAATTTGTCCAACTAGGCCTTCCAGGACTAGTGACTCAACCCACAAGTTATTCCAGGCTTTGAGAGCGTTTGTCCAACTAGGGCTTCCAGGACTAGTAACTCAACCCACCTAGGGCTTCCAGAGAATTTGTCCAACCAAGGATTCCAGGACTTTTAACTCAACCCAAGTTGTTACAGGGCTTCTAGAGCATTTGTCCAACTAAGGCTTCCAGGACTAATAACTCAACCCAAGTCATTACAGGGCTTCCAAAGCATTTTTCCAACCAAGCCTCCAAGAACTAATAACTCAGCCCAAGCTAAAGGAAACATGAGAACCAACTAGCGAAACAAAGAAAATAAATCCACAATCACCATGGCTATCCAGGAAATGGAAAGGATAGGAAAAACCATTGTCAATCCCATCCATCCTCTATGCCAATGACAAATCATGACCAATAGACCACATGCATGTGTCATGCATTCCAAAACTAGTGAGGAAAACATACATGCAACTCGGTACTTGCAAGAAAAACCCATTGTAACTGCTGGTCTCGATGTTCTCTTGCACTTCCCTACTCTTCATTTGCCTTCTTGGTCCAAAACTCCAAGTATGCCACACTCCTCCAAGAGTGATCCAAGAAACTCTAAGTCCAAGGGTATGAGAGAGAGAGAGAATAAAAGAGAGCTCCACCAAAAATTGTTAAAATATTACCCACTGATTCTCAGAAGAATTTTTATTAAGGAGGCCTCTATTTTCTTCATCTTTTATTATTTTCCTTCAATTTCCTCCTCACATGAAACATGTGACCTTTCACCTTCCTTTTCTCCTAATTTCCATTATTTTCATAAATAGAATGCCAATAAATGCCTCATGCCTTTCCAAACCTTTTCCATTGCCTTTGCCAATTTCTTTAGCCAAAAATAAATCGAATGAACACCCACTAGGATGTTTTCCCCACCATTCATCTTGGAATACATGTCACATCACTATGGTCTGATATATTTTTACATGGATTTTTAACCAAGGCTATTACAATGGTGTTGGGCACTCTTTTGATTTAGAAGAAAAATTGAGAAACTTGAAGGAAGAAATAAGGAGTTGTAAGGCAGACAATGGAAAAATAATGCAGTCACAAGATAAACAAGAAGATATTAATGCAACACTCCTTCATAGTTTTTTACAATTTCAGTGACAAGGGCCACTTCTGATTAGCCATGGATAGGAGAAAAAATCTAATGGGGCATATGGAAGTAGGTCTCATTGTGGTCATAGGTCGGATAGGGATGACACAGCCAAAGATGGCAGATTTTCAGATACTCTAGACAGGAGAGGTGACAGATACACGTATTATTCTAGTTTTGGTTTTGATAAGAATCATGATTGTCATCGATATCACCCTTACAGGAGGAGAAATATGGGATAGTTTTTAGATGAGCTTAAGAAAGTAAAGCCACCTACCTTTGATGGAGACTTGAGGAAACCAAAAGATGCAGAGACTTGGATACTTGGGATGAACAAGTTCTTTGAGTTCCATGAGTACAAAGAAAACATGAAGGCTATAATTGTTATCTTTAGCCTAAATGGTAAAGCAAATATCTGGTGTGAAGATGTAAACTGGGTCAAAGACATCAGGATGGAGGACTTGAGTTTGCATGAGTTCAAGAGGCTTTTCAGGATGAAGTATTTGTTAGAAAAGTACTGCGACAATAAGGACAAGGAATTATATCAGATAAATATGGGATCATTGAGAGATAAAGAGTACACAACTAAGTTCCTGGAACTATTGAGGTATGCACCGTATCTTAAAGATGAGAAGGCTAAAGTTCAATAATTTTCTAGTGGTTTTCCATTAGAATTTAGAGATTGGATTGAGTATGACGAGCTTTGGTCACTAAAGGAAGTTATTGGGAAATTAAAGCATTTCTATGAAGAATCAAAGCATAAGAATGAATCTCAACAAGGGTGGAAAGGGAAGGATAAGGATAAAGGTAAGGTTAAATGGTAGTTGAAAAGAACAAGGCTTTAGAATGCAAAAGAGAAAGAAAATGTGGCACCACAAAAGAAGCTAAATGCAACTAGGCAGTGTGATGGATCACAAAAACAACATAGAGGTGATGGTACTAGACAGTTGGAGCGTTAGACATGCAGTAAGGAACACCTTAAGAGAGATTGTCCACATAATCAAGGTGGTAGGCCTTAGATATATAGTGCACAAGAGGCACAGATTGTTGGGGATGTTGGTGAGAGCGTTCCTCGTATCTCTATAGCACTGGAAAATATACAGGAACACCATTAGGAATATGTCATTGGGATGGACAGTAAGCTTTGTGATCAAGTTGATTCTATTTTGATTGACCTCGGATCTAATTATAGTTATGTTAGTCCTAACTTGGTGGATATGTTTTGTTTGAATAAAGAAGTGCATGCATAATCTTGGCTAGTGCAGTTGGCTACTGGTACAAAGAGGTGAGTTCACCATTGGGTAAGAGATCGTGCATTTGATTTGAATGGTATGCCTACCGCAACACATTTGAATGTATTACCGTTGGGATCATATGGTATGATTTTGGGCATGGATTGGTTGTACCTTCATAACACCAAGCTGGATTGTTATGACAAAGCCATTGACTGTGTGGATGAAAATGGGGAAGCAAGAGTCCTATGTGGGAAGACGAAAGCCACATCAATAAGGATGGTGACAACTATGTAGGCAAAGCACAACCGCAGAAAATGGTGTGTGTTATCTGTAGTGCATATTTCTAGTGACAAAGCTAAGGAAGTTTAGGATTCAGAGTTCTACAATAGTTTTAGGATGTGTTTCCCGTGGAGATTTTAGGGTTTCCACGTCATAGGGAAGTATACTTTTTTGTTCAGTTAGTGCCAGGAGCATCTCCTGCATCAAAGGAACCTTAGAAGATGAGAACACATGAGTTGGTAGAGCTGAAGTTGTAGTTGAAGGAAATGTTGAACAAGGGATACATTAGGAAAATTGTATCACCTTGGGGTGCACTGTTATTGTTTGTAAAGAAGAAGGATGGTACTATCAGATTATGCATTGACTATAGGCAGTTGAAAAAAGTGACCATCAAGAATAGGTATTTGTTGTCAAGGATTGATGACTTGTTAGATCAGCTAAAGAGAGCAACAATGTTCTCAAAGATTGATCTGAGATCCGGATACCATCAAGTACGCATCAAGGAAGAGGACATTTACAAGACATATTTCTAGACCACATATGGGCATTATGAGTTTTTTGTAGTTCCATTCAGTTTGACTAATGCTCCAGCTACATTTACGTGCTTGATGAATAATTTGTTGCGTTTGTATTTGGATAAGTTTGTTATTTTGTTCATTAATGACATATTGGTATATTCTAAAAATAAGGAAGAGCATGTTGAGCATTTGGCAGTAGCGTTGAGGTTGTTGAAAGAGCATCAGTTGTGTGCTATGCTAAGAAAGTGTAGTTTCTTTCAGACTGAGGTACATTACTTGGGGCTTGTTGTCTCCAAGGATGGCATAGAAATGGATCCAGAGAAGATAAGAGTTGTCATGGAGTGGGAAGCTCTTAGAAATGTGGATGAGGTGACATCCTTCATGGGGTTGGCAGGCTATTATAGGAGGTTCATTAGGAACTTCTCATAGATTTATCATCCTATTACATCATTGCAGAGGAAATGTAAGAAGTTTGAATGGACAGAGGAGTGTGAGGCTAGTTTTGAGCAGCTGAAGTAGTTGTTGACACATGCACCAATGTTAAGAATAGTAGATCTAGACAAAGAGTTTTAAGTATGTACAAATGCTTGCAAGTGAGGACTTGGTGGAGTCCTTACACAGGAAGGAGAGGTAGTGTGCTATGAGTCATGGAAACTGAACGAGCACAAGAAAAACTATTCAACACATGATTTAGAGCTAGCAGTGATCATACATGCATTGAATATGTGGAGGCACTATCTTCTTGGCAGGAGGTTTGTATTGATGAGTGATCATAGTGGGTTGAGGTATCTATTTAACTAGATGAATCTAAACTCCAGGAAAGCTAGATGTTTGGCCACAATCAATGAGTTTGATTTTGAGGTTGGATACATCAAAGGAAAGGAGAATAGGGTCACAGCTTCTCTTAGCAGGCAGATATAGGTAAATCACATGGCACCTATGAGTTCCTATGGGACAAATCTATAGGATAGGATCATGCAGGTAGGTCAGCAAGATGTCAGGTATATGGAGATTGTGTAAATGTTGCAATAGAGTAAAGGTACATGTATAGGTAGTAGTATGGGTACAATTAGTGAGATAGGTACAGGTACAGGTACAGGTGCACAGGATGTGGACTATTGTCTCATGAAAGATGGAGTCATGTTTAGAGAGAAGATATATGTGCCAAACAACAGTGAGCTTAAGAAGGTAATCTTGAGGGAGTTTCATGTGAAACCATATTCAAGTCACCTAGGCTATTGGCAGACATTGACTGCATTAAGAAGTTTTATTATTGGTTGAATCTAAAGAAAGATGTAGCAAAGTTTGTGGCTAGGTATTTTTATTGTCAGCATGTGCAGGTAGAGTATAGGCATCTAGGTGGACTGCTAACACTGATTGCGATTCCATAATGGAAATTGGAGGTTATTTCCATGAAATTTATCAAAGGTTTTCTGAGGTGAATGAGACATATGATTCCATCATGGTTATCGTGGATAGGTTGACAAAGGTTGCACACTTCATTCTAATGAAGTCTACATTCTCAACTAGTGATGTAGCATATGTAGTCATTAGATATGTGGTCAGATTGCTTGAAGTTCCAAAGAATATTGTGTTAGACAAGGTTGCATAATCCATTTCCATGTTTTGGAAGGAGTTGTTTGTACGTTTGGGCATGGAGTTGGCCTTCAGTACAACTTATCATCCATAGAAAAATGGATAGATTAAGAGGGTCAACGAGATACTTGAGGACATGTTAAGGATGTACACGATGCATTAGTTGTGAAAGTGGTAAGAGTATCTTTCACTGGTAGAGTTTTCTTACGACAATAGGTATCAAGAATTTTTGAATATGAGTCTGATTGAGGAATCATATGGGTGGAGTTCGAATACTCCCATTAGCTGAAGTGATACGGTTAATAGGGTGTTGATTGGAACAAACATGTTGGTGGAAATGGAACAAGAAATGTAGGTAATCAATAGGAATTTGAAGGCATCACAAGATAGGCAGAAGAGCTATGCAAATCAGAACATGTGTACTTGTGCATCAAACCGAAGAAGAGATCCTTGCATATTGGATCATGTGCCAAGCCGGCACCATGGTTTTGTGGACCTTTTAGGATTATTGAGAGGATTGGGCCAGTAGCCTATCGACTTACACTACCTTCAACAATGAATGTCCATGATGTTTTCCATGTTCCATTTCTTAAGAAATATGTTAAATATGTTAATCATGTGATTGACTGGTCTATATTGCAGGTGGATCCAGATGGAGAATTGCAGTTAGAGCCTTAGTGTATATTGTAGAAAAAGGTGCTCATGCTCTAGAATTGAGCAATCTAGTAGGTTAAAGTGTAGTGGAAGCACTTTGGTCCCGATGAAGCTACATGGGAGATTGTGAATCGGATGTGGCCTATGTATCCTTCCTTATTCATTGGTTGAACATATGTTTTGGTATATGTTTGGTGATGTTTGGTATATGTACATATGTATGTGGATGTAAATACCACCATGAGCTATGTTATAAAGATCCAATAAGTGGTATGCTATCATGTCATTATGATGTTATGCTTGTTATGTTGTTATGTTGGTCTCTTTTCAATGGGATGATCATTGTAAATACTGCATCAAGCTATGTTATAAAGCTCCATGGGAAGTATTTTTTATTTTCAACAGTTTCATTGAGGTATAGGTGTGGTTGAACACCATGGATGGTGTCCCCAAAGGGGGAGGTTCTGTAACAAACTTGGTGAAAATCCATGTAATAAAAGTTAATAAAGGAAAAAATAATAACCATGGTTGATGGGACACTTATTCCAAGCTGAATGTTGGGAAATACATCTTAGTGTGGGTGTTCATTTGGTTTATTATGGCTAAGGAAATTGGTAAAGTAAATGGAAAAGACTTTTGGAAGGCAAGATGGCATTTTTGGCACATTTAGTTCTGAAAATAATGGAAACTAGGAGAAAAGGAAGGTGAAAGGTCACAGGTTGCATGTAAGGAGGAAATTGAAGGAAAATAATGGGAAAATGAAGAAAAAGAGGCAAAATTGATAAAAAGGCTAAGGATCAGTTTGTAGCCTTTTTTCAGTTCATTATTAAAGCTCTTTCATTATTTTCTCTCTCTCTTACTCTTGGACACTTAAAGTTTTCTTGGAGAACTTGGGCATTGGATCAAGAAAGGAAAGGAAGGTAAGAAGAAGAAAGGAGCTAGAAAGGAAGCACATGATCAATCAAATTTAGTAGTATTCTTTGCAGGTAACAATTTGCATGTGTGTTTACTTGATACATTTTGCATGCATGGTATTGTATGTGGTTCTTTTGCTATTATGGCATGGGTTTCTCCAGGCGTGACAGTGTTTTCATCCTAGCCTTTCCGTTTTTGCATAGCCATGGTGTGATGGTGTTCTCATGTTTTGGTTGAGCTAGATTTCCAGACGGAGTCGAAGTTGAGTGAGGTGGATTTGTTGATGATAGAACACATGGGCTATTGACCCCTGAAACCAGACTGTGGGTTGCAGTAAAGCTGAATTTTTATTGCCTCGGTGGGCCTAGGAATCCTCAATCAGTGAATGGAGGAGTATATGATAAATCATAGAGGTGGTTTCCTTTGATTATTCCTACGGATCCTTGCCAGTGAATGGTGGGATATATGGTAAAGCCTAGAAGGTGTTACCTCGGTTTAGGGCCTAGTGATCCCTAGATCAAACTATGGATTGTGGTAAATCCAGAGAGACTAGGAAACAGGAAAATTCCTCATGGTGTAGGTGGAGAAATCTAGTGGCATCCATGTTTGTTTTGGCCTAGTGATCTGGTGGAGATCATGGCAAAGTATGTTATTACATGTTTATTATGTTGGCCTAGTAATCCACGATGGATTACGGTAAAGCCTAGTTTCTATTGATGAGGGAGAGGTGGTTTTGCCTCGGGATGACCTAGTTGGTTCTTTTGGTTTGAGTCCCACATTCATGCTTGGAATATGGAATGGGGGTGAATGGATGAAGAGATAATTGGATCAACCATTATATGGTTGGGTGGAATGTGGTAGTTTCATCCTGGGTTGGATTTTTCATTCACTAATAAGAGGTTCTCTCCTTGATATCTTATGTATAAATTTACTAGTTTATATTTGGATTTTATGGTTGTTTTATCCTTGATATTTCTATTGTTATTATGTTGGTTATAAGCATGTTTTGTGATAGTGATGATGTATGGTTCTCCTCATGTTTTCATTTATAAATGAATGAACAATTTATCTATGACCTAATAAATGATAATGGAACTAATGATATAAGGGAACAATGCTTCTTAATGATTGTCAAATAAGTATGAGACGCTTATGCTCAGATATGTTGTTTGCTCTTGTAGATTACATATTTGTGATATGTTTGAAAAAATGGATATCGTGGCTAGTAGGGGTCCAATCAAGCCCTTGTTTAAGTAATTGCATTTGTATCATCATTTCATTGTTATTTTTCTGTTCTGAAGGTATCATTTAATTTTGGGTAGTGACCTGGGCTCTGGGCCTAAAAAAGTGCTCAAATTATGGGGACGGTAGCACAACATTGAGAAAAATAGTCCTTGGATGCTAGCATACCATGCTATGGGAGCATCTAGAGTCTTTTGGATGCATGCATGCCCATATCATGCGAGCGTCCAGGGGTTAATTGGTCTAAAAACTAAGTGGGACCCAGGGGCTGGTTAACTGAGAGGTTGGGATGGTTCCTAAGAGTCATGTTAATGATGTGGAAGGTCTTTATGTTGCGTTTCCATTGATGCCCCTTCCTTAAGGTCTCATAGGTGGTTGAATCCCATCATAGTATCATCTCATCACATGTTTATCCTAGTTAGCCAATTACTTGGGTAGATGTGGGAAGAGGGTGTTACAATCTACTAGCCTTGAACCCCTTAATACCCCAATACATGAAGAAACATAGTGTATAGAGATTTCAGGAATTTCTTAAGGCATGGATCCATTAGTCTGAGTGCCAAATTTCTTAAGAAGCATTTTCTGAAGCTAACCTTGAGCTCTGATGATTAACATAATTCAAAAACCCATTCACACAAATATGCAACTAGCTATTGAGTAGGTTAACATGTAGGTATTAACTTAGTGAATTCTAAGAAATAGTTGGAGTTATGATTCAAACACAGTAACAAAATAATTTTAAGAGATTTACAATTTACACAAATTTTCACAAGATGAGAACCTGCAATTACATCCATGTAGACTTTAAACTACAAGTATATAGTTTACTTGTAAATCATGAAAAATACATCAACTCCATAGTGCTAGGTCAGCTAGTGCATCTGCAACATTCAATATAGCTATCAGTGAATGTAATATTAGCTTTCAATAACCCACACATAAATATGCATAATCATTGTAGCATTCATTCATAAAACAAGGCTATCATAGCCTGCAATCCAAATATGTACACCATTATACTTATTGGAATATATTGATATGGATATAAACTAAAGGAGGGACTTCAACTCTCCACCCAACCATGGCCTAGCTATGTTGCAATATCTCTTGTAGATAACCATCCCTAAACTAGATTTAGACTCTGGGGGGGTTCTTACTCAAGAGAAAATTCATAGCAAGGCTTGGTCAAACACTCAAGAGATGGTTTCCACTATTTAGGTGATTTATCAACTACTCTCTAGTAACAAGAACCATAATGACTCTCTTTCTCTCTAATATCAATCACTGGGATTCACTGAAGGCCTTCTCAGTTCCAAGAGACTAAATTCACTATCTAAGTGGTTTATCATCTGCGTTTTCATGGAAAGAACTATAGGGTTTTATATTCCACTATTTAGGTGGTTTATCAGTTCTTCCAGTAAGCACTACAGTGGCTCAACTTATCCTATCAAGTAGTTTATCATCCATATAGCAAGCACTAAAGTGGTCTATCATATTATTTAGCAAGAACTAAGTGTTTATTAGCTTATTTAGCAAGTACTTAGTGGTTTATCATCTTACTCAATAAGGCCTAAGTGGTTCAATCCTCCTATGAACCTCCCACTAGCCATCAGACTTAGGCACATAATCCAGGGCCTTCTACACAACACTTCAGGGAAAGACACCAAAAATCTCAGAGCATTAGTTTAGTAAAATCCTAACCCAATTCAATCTTGTTCACTACTCCTAGCCCTTTCTCCTCTATTAGGTGTTTTTCCTTGTATATTTTTCATTGTTTTTTCTCATATACATATTCTATTTTTGTATGTACTCCTTTCTTGGTGGTGTTCATTTATTGTGGTGTCCCTCACCTTCTATTCTCCCATTGTTATTTATGTGTTTTTGTAACTTGATGAAATTCACCCAATATGAGCTTCTTTAAGTCTCCCATGCAAGGCACATACATCTATCCTTGAATTTCAACATGCCATCATTAGTGAGTATGTAATTCTTGTTGACTGATCTTCTTGGATTTTGTTGCAAGCATTCCTTCAAATGTTGGTAATGCTCATCATATAGTAATTATCTCTTATATTTTCCTTCATGTCACCTCATAAGTTATTATGGCTAAAAGTAAGCTAATTGTAGGCTTCTACTAAGTGCATATGCTACCTTCTTCTCCTTGCCCTTGATGCGCTTTATTTCAAAGTCAAACTCATTGATCATTTTCAACCATGTGATTTTTTTTTTGCATTTAATTTTGGTGGGTCAAACAAGTATTTCAACCCTTCATGGTCTTCCTCCCAAGTAAGTAGCTCCTCCACATTCTCTATGTGTGCACTATCATTGAAAGCTCCAAGTCATGAGTGACATAGTTCTTCTCATGTTAATTTATTTTTCTTAATTCATAATAAATCATATGTTCCTCTTGCATCAGGACCACATTTAGTCCTTCTTTGTAGGCATATGTGAAAACCAAGAAATCCTTCTTTGGATAAGTTATTCTCAGAATAGGTTTATGTGTGATCAAGTGCTTGAGTTTCTTAGAGATAGTTTTACACTTTGATTTCCATTGAAACTTTATCCCTCTCTTTTGTAAAGTTTTGATTGGATTCCCAATATTTGAGAAGTCTTAAATGAATTGTTGATAATATCTAGCCAATCCCATGAACTATCTCACTTTTATGACATTTCTGAAAGTTGTCGACTCCATGATGACCTTGACCTTTTCAGGATCTACTACCACTCATTCCCTGTAAATGATATGTCCCAAGTATGGAAATTGTGATTGGAAGAAATAATTCTTTCTAAGTGTGGCATAGAGCTTGTTCTCTCTCAACAATTGCAATACCAATTTCAAATGTTTTTCATGCTCTTATTTGGTTTTTGAGTAGACCAAGTTGTCCTCCATGAAAGTTAGCACAAACTTGTCCTAATATGGTCTGAGGACATTGTTCATTAGACACATAAATGTGGTCGGGTCATTTGTGAGACAAAATGGAACCACCAAAAACTCATAGTTTCCTAAAGGCTATCTTTTGGATTTCTTCATCCTTAATCTAAATATGATGGTAACGAGACCTTAAATCTATTTTTGATAATATTTCATCCCCTTTCAATTGATCAAATACATCTTCAATTCTAGGTATTGTACTTGTTCTTCATTGTATCCTTATTCAGATGTTTGTAATCAATGCAAAATGGAATTGTGGAATACTTATTATTTACAAATAAAAATGTATCTCCCCAAGGCCACACGATGGGTCCGATATTACCCTTGTCAAACATTTCTTTTAGTCGTAACTTTAACTATGCTAGCTCTAGTGTACTCATGAAATATGAGGCTTTTGAGACTAGTACTGATTCAGGAAGAAATTCAATGGAAAAATAAATTTCTATCTTGAGTGGTCATCCTTGTATTTCCTCTAGAAACACATCACTGAACTATTGTAACATCAAGTGATCTTCCATTTTTCCTTGTTGTTTCCTAATTCACTGGTCACTTGGACTGCATATAGAGAGAATCTTTTTTTGCTGCATATTTTCACTTGCAACGTTGATATTTTCCTTAGAACGTCAAGATTCCTTATCCTTCACAGCATCACTTCTATACCTTCATCATTGAGGCAGTCCAACAACTTGTTTTAGAAGTCCACTTTGATTTTATGAGATTTTATCCAATCCATGGTGGTTAGAACATCATATGAGGCCAAAGTAAAAATATTAAGGCTGATTGTAGTAGGAAATATGCTTATTCTCATGGGGCATGATTTCGCTAAGTCTCTCACCTATCTTTTGGTTCCCATTGCTAGTTGGAACAACCATGATTTCACATGATTTTTCTTTTGTAGAGAATATTTATCCACAACCTTTAGGCCGATATAACTAAAATTAGATCCTAGGTGAATTAAAATTGAAATAGTTTGGTTAACGGACATACCTTCAATGTCAATCACTAAAGCTTGATGGTTTTCTTGCCTGATGTCCAATGCAACATTAATTTAAGGCATGTTCTCAGTAACATCATTCATTGTTGTTACTTCTTCCACATGACACAAAACATTACTATTATGTTGTTGGTGAGGACATTCCTTCCACAAGTGGTTCTCTCCATATTTCCAACAGTACAAATTCCCTTTCCTAAACCCTTCGACCTCTTCTCTTGTTGGTTTCATAAGCTGATTTCTATTGGTAGAAGGGAATATATGCTAAAACTCACCATTAATAGAAGTAATGAAATTCATGTTCCTCCCCTCTTTCTTATATCCTAATGATTTCAACTCTTTTCCCTTGAAACTGGCCTTATCTCTCTTCCTCCAATCTATTTGGAACTCAACTTTGTGCTTGGATTGAATGTAGTAGTACTTGTTATTTCGAATGGTGTCCTTAAAGGTTCTTTGCTCATCAAACTAAATTATGTCTTGGTAAGCTTGTGGTAGCCCGCTAAGGTACCTTTTAATCTTCACCTTCACATCTTTGATGTATGGTTCATACCTCAATATTTCTAAGAGTTTGTTGGTATAATCATCAGTGATCAATTTACCTAGTTTATGCTTGTGAAATTATTTAACCTTCTTGTCATACTACCTCTCATACAAGTACTTCTCATAGAAGTATTTCACAAACCTTCCCCATCACATTTATTTGTCTCTAATTCCCATGACATTTATCATATCCTCCCACCATATATCAACTTTTCCCTTCAAGCTTAAAATAGCTACTATGGACTTCATGCTTTAAAATTAGTCATGTAGTATAAATTATTACTTCATTCCAAATAACCGAGATTTTTCCTTTTCCAACTTCTTAATTTCTCCATCCAAGTTAGAGGGATTTTCTTTCTTTAATTCCTCCAACATTAAGTCCTTCTCACTCCTCCTTTGTTGGTGGTGTCTACTATATGTAGCACTTCCCAACTAGTCATGGCTATCTTCCCTTCTTTCTGAAGTGTTGAGTGGATTTCCTCCTCTCACTACGTCTTTACTTACCTATTTACATTTTTTCTTTGAATTGTTTCCTTTTTCCCTATTGGCCTCCATTCGATGTTTCCATATTTCATATGGACTTTTCTTGGATTTGTGGCTGCCTAGATAGTTAGCACCATGATCATGTTTCTTTTCCCTTTGTATATCTAATAAGCTTTGCAAAATCACCACATTTACTTCTACTTTATTTTCTTGAGCTCTAAGAATCCTTTCATTTCTTGCCTTACAACTTCTCAATTTAGCCCTTAATCTCTAGAGGGTGTCCATCCAATCAAAAGAATTTTCCTTTGTCCTCTTCCCATTTCGGTCCTCCTCCTAATTATGTTGAGATCTATTTGTTTTGTACTTTACCATTATATTGTTCATTCCTTTATTTCCTCAGTGTAAATTTGTGTCTTCTTATGTGTTGTTATAGACACACAATTGTTAGCTAAATCAAGCATAAATAAACATATTCACTCATCACCTTGGTTTATATGAACTTAGAATGCAACTATGAAGTTGGTCAGAAAATAAAATCCCATGTCAGTATGTGGGGTAGTAATAAAGTTTTCAAATCAACATTTCATCAAGGATAGTATCCACTTGGTTGTAAATATAATATTCAACACACATTTAGCAATTAAAACTATAGTTTAAATTCTATCCATTTCTCTTACCTCATTTTTTTTTTCAACGGTGTAATATTGAATATTTGTCTAAATATTGCTTTATAATAGAGCCTCAACCTTGTCCCAAAGGTTCAGTGATGAATCTTTTATCTAATACCACTTTTTATTAGAGCTTAGCACTTTATTCCCAAAGGTATAGTGTTGAACCTTTGCTTTGATAGGACTTTGTATTAGAGCTTCTAACTTTATCCCCAAAGGTCCAATGTTGAACCTTTTCTCTAATGCCACTCCATATCAAAGCTTATATGTCTATCCCCAAGGCTCCAGATTTGAACATTTTCTCTTATACCACTCTATAATGATCCCTCACACCCCATTATCCCATCTAGTGTTGTGGGAGGTGTAACTTGTTGATATAACCTAACCCCCAAGGTATGGTATGGAGATGGGTTAAAAATCCTCCTTTTCGTAACGTTTTTAAATATCACAATGAACACAACCATCATGTTTATTTCATTGATAGGCTTTTGGAAATATAATTTTTACCTCAAATTTATTCCAAGATAGAAAGGTATTCCCTTATAAAGTCTAGCCAATGATATTAGGCCATGTTAGAAATGGATGTCCATGTGGCATCCACATAGTTTTTATCTAGCTCCTGTGGCATAGCCATGTCAACTCAACACGGGGCCCACAATCATGGAAACTCATTACCTCATCATTATATCTAGCCTATAACTCAGTCAACCCCTCAATTCGTTTCTTACCACTTGACATCCCAGGATGGTCGGATCACTAGTTCTAAGTAGCTACAAGATGATTCTAATGTAGGGCCCACCACCTACCATGTGGTGTCCACTTGATGACTCTTGTGGCACTACCATGTCATCTTAGAGCAAGGTCCAATGAACCCCCACTCCCTAGTACTATGCGACACCTTGTCTTTAATCAGGTTCATGCCCATATTCGCCTATAACACCTTTTTGATGCCCCTCACAAATGTTAGAGGGTAGATCCTTATATTCCCTTTACTCTCATCAATAATCCATCGCAATATCCATTTAGTAATGAACGTAGGTGTTTCCAATCTCTACCAATAGATACTTGGACCTCCGGATCCACCATCTACATGTGGCCAAACTGACACATGACCTAGCATGTTACATTTGAGCCCTCCCAACCACTACATTTCTTGATGAAGTATACTTCAAAAGGGAGGTCTAGTCTATGATATATTAAACCTCTGCTTAAGTTTTGGAATTTGTCCAATACCATATCCTCAATTGATGGATGTGACAACTATGAAGGAGGATATTTGGTCCAAATAAAATCTGATCTATCCACTATTAGCTCCACTTGGCTAGCCTTAAACCTTTGATTACCCCAACATATGAAGAAACAAGGGTGTATGGAGATTTGAGGGGTTTCTTAAGGCATAGATCCATTAGTATAAATGTTAATTTTCCTAAAAGACACTTTCTAAAGCAAATCCTTGGCCTTTAACAAGTAACACACATCAAAAACCCATTCATACAAACTTACAAATAACTTTTGAGCATGTTGGCATGTATGTATTAACTTAGTGAATTCTGAGAAATTAACTGGAATTATGATTCAAAGAAAATAACAAAGAAATTTGCAAATATTTACATTTACAACTTTTCACAAGATGAGAACCTACAATTAAAATCATGTAGACGCTCAGATCCAACCATATAATTGACTTTTAAATAATGAACAGGGTAGTATCTCCGTAGTGCAACCAATTAGTGAATCCACAATATTCATGATAACTTGTAGTGGATGTAATAACTTATTTTAAGCACCCAAAGATAAATATGCATAACTACTGTAGTGTTGATTCACAAATCAAGGCTATCATAGGCTTCAATCAAAATATCTAAAACATTATATTTATCTAAATATACTAATATGGATGGAAACTAAGGGAGGGACTTCAACTCTCCACCCAACCATTGGCTAGCTGCATTGCAATTTCTCTTACAACTAACCACCCTAAGCCAAATTTAGAGTCTGATGGGATTCTTGCTTAAGGGAAAATCCACACCAAGTCTTGGTCAAACACTCAAGAGATGGAGTCCACTATCTAGGCTGTTTATCAAATTATCTCTAAAAATAAGAACCAATGTGGCTCTATTACTCTTTGGTATCAATCATAGGATTCACCCTTGGCCCAAATATGGCATTGCTCAGTTCCAGGAGATTTAATCCAATATATAGGCTTTTTATCAATTGTTCTTTTATCGAAAGTATTGAAGGGATTTGTAGTCCACTATATAGGTGGTTATCATCTCTTCTAACAGGAACCATAATGGCTCAACTTACCTTGTGAAGTGGGTTATCATCCATACAACAAGCACCCAAGTGGTTTATCAACTTATTAAGCAAACACTAAGTGGTTTATCATCTTATTCAGTAAGCACTTAGTAATTTATTATATTACTCAACAAGCACTAAGTGGTTCAATCCTCCTATAAACCTCTCATTGGCCATCAATGTTAAGCACATAGTTTAGGGCCTTCTACACAACACTTTAAAGATTGGCACCTAAAATCTCAGAGCATTAGCTCATGAATAGTCTAGTCTAATTTAGTCTTGTTCACTACTCCTATCCCTCTCTCCTATGTTTCCTATTTTTCCTTGTATATTATTCATTGTGTGATATCATCTATGTCTTCTATCTTTTTGTAGTCTCCCTTCTCATTGGTCATTTTCATGTTGTTAGTCACCTTATGTTCTGTCATTCTTCTATTTTTTTGTTTGCAAAAATTAACCCCTCTCCTTTTATTTTTCCTATCGATTCAATAATTCCCTATGTCAATTGTTGAGTCTTGAAAATGTCATTCATTTCCATTACACTTTCACTATTATGTCCATGATATCACCTCCATTTCACTACTATGTCACCACATTCATCCCACTTTCATTATCATTGGGCCACATTTATGTTTTTCCAATCTTTATTAATTCTAAGCCTTTTAAGTGAATTTGTGGTTAAAAATTAGGAAATAATGTGCATAAGCTTATACCTAACCAATGGGTTGAGATTGTTGACATGTGTAGGTTGAAAGGAGGCTTCTAGAAGACCCTTATGTGGCACTCTAAGGCCAAAATCGAATTTGAGTGGAAAGAATCATGGGATCATGAGGATATGTGTCACATCTCCTAATTGTATTGTAACTCTAAAAAGACATTTGTCTTATCAGTTCCTATTTTGATTAGGACTCTAGAGGTAGAGGGAGAGATTCATGGACTCTCATTAATGAGATGGCTTCTCATCTTTTTGTATAAATAGGAGATCTCTCTCCTTCATTTGTGAGTGTTAGTTCTTTAGCTTGGAGTTTGTAGTTCTTCCTTGATGGCTTTTGAAAGCTTTAGAGAGATTTTTTGTACTTTGTAATATTGAAGAATTTGAATAAAGCTTTGATGTTCTCAACATGGAAGGAGATGTGAAGTAGATGTCATGGAGCATATTAGAATGTAAGGTAGAGTATATTTCATTTTGT
>APFE031403221.1:0-14606 GCA_000404065.3 Pinus taeda
TTAGCAATTATATTTTATAATAATTTCAAAATATATATTATATTAAATAAAGGTATATCACCAATAACTATATCCAATAATACAACTTAAAATACAATCAAATATATACTCTATTTGACGTATAACCGTTAACCGTTTTTCCATCACCTCTTTTTCATGATTTGTATAAAAGATATTATGCGTAATCAATTCTAAACTTCTTTTAATAGAGATGCCACCATTCCTTTCACACGATCAGACTCCTCTTTCCTCTCTTCTTTTAGGTTTTTTAGTTTTAAATTAAACATTGCAGCATGAATAAACAGGGAAATCAATTCGAGGAGTGTGGGAGACGTGAATATCTGTTTTGTGCAGCAATGATGAGATCATATAGCATATCCCAAGGATGGGATGCCTGCAGTAATCTTGAGTGTTTTTCTTCTATTCGTTTATTCATTTTTGGCATCTTTGTTATCTTGTAATGGCATGAGACTATAGTAATTGATATAGCCAGATTTTACATTAATTTTCGTTACTTATTATGCAGATTGCCCCATATAACCAAAGTATCTAACACATTATTGTATGCAATTTTTTCCGCCTTCTTATTTGGCCTCTTTCCTTTGCATTTTGAAGTTTAATGGCAGTTTGAAACTAATGCTAACATTAGTTTGGATGACATTTCATGGTTAGAGATTAAAAACATATGTTCGGTTTATCTTACTAGGTTGCTAAAGTTGTAGTGTTTAAACACATGACTGGTACATGTTTAAAAGTTTGTATGAGAATACACAAGTTTGTTACATGTTTAAAACTTTGCATGGGAGTACCCACTTGTCTACATGGGAATTTATGGAATTTATTTCGCCCCACCTGCTTCGCTACAGCAACAGCTCGTTGCATGCCTTTGTTCATTGCCCCATCCTATTGGGGCAGCGCCTTCATGCCTCTGTTCATTGCCCCATCCTATTGCACCAACCCGCTTCATGCCTATGTTCATTGCCCCATCCTATCACTATTGCACCATCTGCACTGAGAATAGAGGAAAGAACAATGGACGAACAATCTTGAAAGTAAGAAACAACAACCAATCTTGCTAGTAAAAAACAACTAGCATTCTTTATTATGATTTTCTGTATATTTTCTTGTAGCTTTCAATAATTCCATTAATAGCTATTTTTTGCTATGATTTATTGCATAGTAAATTTTCATTTATGATTGAATGAGAAATCAATCTTGTACAGTCAATTTTCATTTATCATTTAATATCATATATGATTGAATTATGTACAATTTTGTAATTCAAATTTCAATTATGTGCAATTTTCTAATTCAAATTTCAATAATTCCATTAATAGCTTTTAGTAATTCCATTAATAGCTTTTCTCCTTCAGCCAGTTGTTCTTATCTTCGGCCCGCCATCTCATCTCATCTTCACCAAGTAAACTATTAAAGATATTACAGGAAACTCTGATAAAATATTAAAATTTATGTATATCTCAATATCAAATAAGATCAGAAAATTAAAATTTTTGTATATCTCAATATCAAAAAAATCAGAAAAATAAAATTTCAAAGACAATAATGCTTCGAAAAAATAGAAAAATCAGTTCGGCAAAGCACAATATGAAGAAATTTCTAGAATTAATCGTAAGATTTACTTAGCTGTAGCTATTTCCCGTCATTAAGGGATTATGAAGGCAACAGAGTTAAGGGATTAGGAAGGCAATAGAGTTAAGGATCGAAAATTAGTTTGGCAAAGAACAATATACTGATGAACAAACATTGCTCCTATTCTTAGCAAGAAGAAGGGTCAACAAAAATAATTTGCATAATAAATCCAGAAGATTAGCAAGAATTAGGGTCAACAAAAATAGTTTGCATAATAAATCCAGAAGCAAGACTAACCTGCCATTGCATGGTTTTCCTGGAGCTCTCTGATTTCCTCAGTCGGCTACTTGAGGCCCTCCATCAGGATCTCCCTCACTTTGGCAAAGTGAGGCACATTCATTAAGGTATTATTTCATTCTGCATTCCTATGCATATTCTTGAAATTTGATTCTCTATATGTGAAGTTAGCGTATGACCGAGTGGCTTCAGTGGTCCACTACTCTATTGACCCAGTCATAGCAACAGTTAGTCCAGTGGACTAAGTTGATCCAGTTTCTTCCGTACATAAAGCAGTCATTGAAACATTCGTTGATCCAGCGCCAGTAGTAGTTTACTCGGCAGCAATAATAGAGGCAGAGGTCTCAAAACAAGTAGCAAAGCAAGCATCTAACAACAATGGTTCCCTTACTGCAAATCCACAAGCTGCAGAACCATCCTTCCCGTTCGAAAATATCGTTAGGCGCAGTGGTTCCCCCACCCCAAATCGACAGACCACAAAACCATCCTTCTAGTTCTTGCTGTGTTTTTGCGGTGAGATACGGTGGCCAAAGTCGACCTTGAAAATATTTGCATGGAAAATAATCAAAATGTGGTTGTATTCCAGTTCAATTAATAAATGCTGTTGCAAGTGTTACTTGTTTTTTTTGGTATTTGGACATGTGTTTGCCTCTATTCAGGCACACCTCCGATACATAAAAGGACCCTTTATATATAATACTGGAATCCAAAAACATTAATAGGCTACACTATTAGAAACGACTCAGAGAAACTCAAACAATTGCTACTGCATGAAAAAAAATAATCTTTATTTTACTATAATAAGGGAAAAAATCTTTTTATTTTACCATAATAAAGGAAAAAAATCTATTTATTTTAGCATAATAAAGAAAAAGAAAAATCTCTTTATTCTACCATAATAAAGAATTCTCTTTATTTTACCATAATAAAGGAAAAAAATATCTTTAAGAGCCTAAACATTGTTCACAATATCAAGTCATACAAAGTTCTTTCATTAAAATTCAATACTTTGATTTATGGATATTGTTGCAAGTACTTATGTGTCAAATTTAAGGATGTTTTTGCAATTCCATAGGTGTGTAATGTGAGATTTTCCACTTTTCACTATAAAACATCTATGTTTTGTTACAAGAATTTGTGAAATTATCACGTCATTTTATTAAGATTTACACCAATGTCTTTCATGAATATTGTTGCAATTCCACAAGTGTCAAATGTGGGATTTGAAACTTCCAGTGGCATGAGGTTCTGATCGCTTTCCAATTTAACTAAGTGTTAATGTTCATGGAAATCCAAGGATTGTTGCTTTTGCAATTCTTGTTTATGTAAGTGTATGAGAAGATTAAAATATAAATTAAAACAGGAACTACTTTCTTTCATTCGCTATAAGTTAGAGCTTGCTTCTTGCTAGCCTTACTGCTAGCTTTGAAGAGCATAATAACAACATCATTAAGTCTTAAAGTAGGCTCACTTGCTTGGGCCGGGTGTGACCTATTATTTGGTCTCGAATAGCCCGCATCTCTTCCAGCTAAGGGGATGGCATGCCAGTTTACCACATTCATCATACCCATATACATGACCTGTTGTTGATACCCCATACACAAAGGATAGTTTTCATGCGTGAACAGTTCAGTAAGTTACCATGCAAGGAGGATGAGTTTTTTGTGCCTATTTCATTACCACATGAATAGGAATGAGGTGGTAGTAATTTGTATTTGAATAGTTCGACGTGAACAGGCGGCTTTCCATCCCGCCCCTGGCTTACACTTTGAAACAGGAGAGACGATCCCCTACTTTCTTTTTCTTCAAATAGCTGGTAACATCAGCTCATCTACTCTAGCAGAGGAGCTAACACTCTTCCCCAACTCTTCCAGCCAGAGAGATGCTTGAACTTCATTTTCTTTTTCTAATCTTGTTATTTTCACTTTGGAAAGAAACATGAGAAACCTGTCGCTGCAATTGCCTGCAGGGACGCGACTTGTTGCTTACAACACCTTTTGTTTAAAAAGTTTTTAGAAGGATTTTAATTAGGATGGAATTTTGATTATATATATTTATTACAGTGTCCGCTAGCATTATTTCTATTTATATTTATATTTATTATTGTTTATTGGATTTTTTAATTTATTTATTTTTGGTAAGTTGCTAACCATTCTTATATCACGAATATATAAGTACATCGATATATTAATTTCAATTTAAATGTATTATATTTTAGTATAAATATTTTATGATTCTCGTATAAAAGTTTTTAAGAACTTTTACTTTAATATGAGCATGTTTATGAATATGGACAAAACAAAGGTTTTTATGGTTAAATCTCATAAGATCATATATGAGATTTTCATACATGATAATAATAGTTAGGAGGAAGTGTTTTTTTAGAAATATCTTAAGATATCTTTTCATCATAAGTTCAACTAGAACTATAGTGCTAAAAGCAAGTATAAATTAGTAGACATTTTATTTTTGTATGACCAAAATGTTATATTTGATACTCCTTTGAATCTTGTTATCTTATATATATGTGAAGCCTAGGGATGCATTATCTCTAGAGAATAATGAAAAAAGATAGAATGAATCCAAAAGAATTTTATTAATTATAATATTAATAATTAAAGACCAATCTTGAGGCACCACGTGGAAACAATCAAGTAAACATGATGTCATCACTAAGGCCTTACCTCGAAAGAAGTAAAAGGGCACACGGGAGAAAGCTACAGGATGGCAAGGCACCAAGTTAGTGTAGTAGAGCACAGGGGCAATGAAAAATGCTTCGGGTGAACTGACATGACATGTCATCCCTAAGGATTTATCCTAGGAGGTTTGGGAAGGCCACAAGCGGAAGCAGAAGTATGACAAATCACCGATAATGCAACAGAGCACAAATGCAATGAAAAAGGCTATGGGTGGGCCCACAAGACATATAATCCCTCGTCCTTGATCTAAGAAGGTTTTAAAAGAGTGCAGAAAGGGTGCAACAAGCTGATAAGCATAGGGATGTAGTGGAAGTTGTGGCTACACTGAGAACCAATGGAAAGAGGCACATGATGAAACCACTAAACATGTAATCCCAGAAGGCTTACTCTAGCCAAGATAATGGAGCCATGAGACAGAGATTTTTTTTAGAATTTTATGGTTCCCTCAAATGGTGGAAGGCAAGCCTAGGTCTTGGTTTTACAACATTTTTGCATGTAATGCAAGCAAGGGACTTCAAGCTATTTGCAATAAAATAAGCACTGCAAGCATATGTTCATAAAGACACATATGAGTGGGTCGTTGTTTGAGAACAAAAGGCCAAGATTAAAGCAGTCGTGGGTGTATATTATAAAGGATTAACATGAATGGGTTGAAAACTGACCTACAATGAGGGTTTAACCACTTGTAATGCTTACAAGAACCTCTCACTCCAAAGCTTACAAACATCTGATATAGCTTATGTTGAAAATTGCAGAATTAAGTACTTGAAACAGGTGTATGTCTTTGTTTATTTTTAGCTATTTAAGTGCTTTAAGTTGATTTGTTTCTACTGATATTAAACACACATAACAGCCATATAATGCAGGCTGCAACCAATAAACATCAACACATAACAATAAATTTAATCTAGGAGTTCACTCGAATATCGTGGGGTATGTCTCCTTGAGCTTTTGTCAATTTGACTTGGCTCTTTGGGATTATGGCTTCAATTCTTTTACAAGTTCCACACTCAACTCCAATGGTTATTGACTGAACCAATGGGCTTAGAAAACCATCTATATTCTTGTCATGGTTGTCATCATTCTGCAAAAGGATCTAAGATCCCTTAGACTTGATTCCTTCAATCGATGCACTGAGCTTCCTTGAGCTTCTTGATGGCACTAACTCCTTCAAAATTTTCAACTATCTATGAAAAATTTTCTAATGTCTCCAACACATATTAGACATCAACAATAGACAGTTCATTTGCTCAAAATGAGCACTGCATCCCCGATCTAAGCATTCCTCCATGGTTGGCACTAGGCTAACTGTAACTTCCCTGTAGCATCTTGCCCTTTAGAAGTATTTAGATGCTTCTATAAACCCTTGAAATGGATTTAGAAGGCTCATTACAATTAAGAATGACTGTTGGTTTGTTGAGAACGGATACCGGTAGCTCCTGCAACTGCCTCCAACCCCTGGTGGCCCTCAGCTTCAAAATCTCCCTGAATGAAAATATCATTGAAGATGGCTTCTTCAACTTCTCTAGACTATTCCATTGGCTTCAGAATGCCTCAATTAGCCTAGCTAGCCTCTTGTTTCACTCTCTTAGGTCAAAAACTGCTCCTGGAGTGCATTTAATCATTATCTCTTAGAGATCCTCCACTAAATCTGGTTAACTACACTTAACTGGAGTTAAATTTGGCAAAATCCCTAAATTTCTCCACTCCGCCGAACTTAACTATCAAAGATGGCGATTACTGTTACCTTTGGCGTGCATGTGAATGGTAGTACTGTGGGCAGTTAGGGATATGGTTAGCGGTTTTGATGGCCATGATTTACTCGGCGTGATGTAACCAGTCTTTCGGAACACTGACGGGTAAGACCGATGGTGGTCTTGATGCCCAAACCTCAAACGGTTAAACTTTATATATGTAATGTGCCCGTTGAATGTTAAGAACCAATGGTAGCAGAGGTGGTAGCGCCCTTGTTTAGCTAGCCGGAGGTCACGGGTTCGATTCCGTCAGACACAACAAAATTTTAACATGCCATTCTAGGGCCATGTGGAGGCCTCCATGCTTACCATGTGTCAGCTCCTGATTGGCCAGTCAAACAAGAATATTCATTGGAATATTACAAGGAATATTCATTGGAATATTCTTTTTCTAATATTTTCCAAAAATCATTTTATCCTTGGAAATTGCAGCTTACTGGACTTTTTCAAATGGTGATAACTTCATACAGTATCACTTTTTTGAACCGTTCATGGTGCCAGAATCAGGAAGACGAGATCTATTCGATAGTTCAGGTGTTTGGTCAATTTAGTGTGTTCTAAATTGCTATATAAATTGTCAATCCGGGAGTCATAAACTGTTGAAGTGAAGTGCACTATCTATGCAAGATAACCATTTTCTTATTTCTTTGTCGTTTTTAGTTTGTTTTTGGTTTGTTTTTGGATTTATCTTCTTGTTGATTCCCTAATGTGAGATGGTGTGTGAGATGGTGATTCTAGTAATCAAGTATGGATAATTGTATTCAATGAATAATTTCCAAACTCCAAAGTGTTCTAGAGGTGTTTAAACTTTACAATGATGAAATCAAGATGTGCTTAGATTCTAATTAACAAAACAGTGAACTATGACTATGGAACCCAGTATCCTTGCAGTTGTTATAAAAAAAAAGAGAAAAGACTGAACTCAAAGAAATTTAAAGACTAAAAGTAAAGTAAACTAATCATATCACATCAACTCTTTTTTGACGCTTCACCATTTGACTCACTCTGGCTATAGGAAGTAGTCATACACAAATTGAATGATCTGATATCTAAGTTGCATGAAATAAAAGTAAGATTAAGCTACACATTCACTCTACAATCCCTCATCAATTGGTAACCGAAGAATGATATGAATAGTTAAATCACTAACTTGTAGAAAAGTAAATGAACAAAGAAAAACTAAGAAATAAATAATGCTGGAACTAAAACCAATAAAACAAATCAGCAGTAGGACAAGATAATCCCATCATGTCATTAGTCATAGAAAATTATATGTACTGCCCGGGCTTCTTATTAGAACCTGAAATGAAACCACTGATCAGTTGACAATTAAATAAAAGCACAAAATAACTTATGAACAACAAACAACATGAATACCATGAACAAGTTAATATATACAACAAGTATCTATGGTATCAAGAGCGTAAAATGAAGAAAAACATAAAACTATACATCAACTATAGGACCTTGGTGTACAGGGGCCCTCTGTACCCTCGGTCAATCAAAACCAATCACGAAATTGAACGCAAAATTAGTGTCTTCTCATATATTGCAAAGCAGTTATGAAATAGAGACTAAGTCTCGGCTCAAAGGCTCTTGCAACAGTCAAGTTTACACACAGCAACTACTAGCCTATACACATATAAAGATGCGTTATTTATAGAAGAAAATACATAACAAACTAACACGGCCTATGCTGGTAGTCAAGCACGTAAAAGACAATAATTGGAATTATAGCAGCATGGTAGCCGTGGGCAGTAAATCCAAGAGATGGTTCGTTGGATTCAGTCGATGAGTAGTCCCTAGGTGTTAACACACCTCCTAAAACTCAGGACCTTGCCACGCAATCCTCCTCGTGCTGGAAACAGAGCTGTGCCACCACTTAACTCCTTGTGTTGACCACTGTTTGACCGGCCTTGACCACAGGCTTCTGTGGATGATTTGGCTAAACCAAGGGGAAACGTTCGATGCCCACGTCCTTTATAGCTTGCCCATGTGGCTAAGTTCTTCAATAGACGCATGTAGCATAGAGTTTAACAAAAAGGCTGCGGAAACTGATTCTGGCTGCGGAAAGTGACATATTCCGCAGCTGGTTGAACAAAAATCTAAATCAAACAACAATCACAAAACATAGTTAGGAAACCATTTATATACTCATTTTAAACTATTATGCAATGATTTGATAGCTTAGAGGTTCAGGTAAATGGAGAAAAATGCTAAAAAGGGATGTAGGGAAGGTGTAAGTTTGGGACTCAACATAAGCCCACTGTGAAGGTGTTGCATGTCCTCATGCAACCAAAATTTAGTCATCTCCCTTTAGTCTATGTATTCTAAAGCCTCTGCTAATACATCCAGTCCTCTCCTCTTCTTTCTTGGTGCTACCACCATCCTGGGTTTCTTTATCAAACATCTGAACTTGAGATTGATTAATTCCCTGCTCAACTTTATGCACTTCTTCTTTAGTTTCTTGTTCTTCTTCTGCCACAAACCCATATGTAACATGGTATTATCATGAATAATTGTTTCCACTTTGCTTTGCTCTTTTAATGTCTCGTTTTCTTGTTTAATGTGCCTGTTTAAAACCTCCAATTCAAACACTTCTTGCTTCAAAGCTTGAACCTGTGCATCTTATGTCATGTGAGGCAGAATGGATGGTGTGCTCGGGCCTGCAGCTATCTTCTCTAAAGATTCGAGGTAGTCATATACCTCTTGCTGTTTTGGATCAATTTCAGGTGTTTGCCTCGGGCTGGCTTCAAAGTCTTGTTGAGGGGGAGGACTGCCTTCTAGTTCTGGCTGAGAAGGGCTTTCATCAACATCAGAAGGGTTGGGTTCAATATTAGGCAGAGGATGAGGTGTACTATGGCCCACTTGAGGTTTCTTAGGTGTTTCCCCACCCAATTCAATGAAGTTGGGTCCTTTTACTTGTGTTCTCCTCCACTTTCCTTTGAGCATGCTACTCCTTCTTAAGTACTGTGGGCTAGCACTTTCCTCTCCCATAATTTGTCTCCCTTTTTCTTCCTTCTTAGCTGTGGTGGCTTGTTTTTGGAGGTGCACTAGTCTCTCAGATAACACTTGATAGTCTTCCTCTATAGATGGTTCTGGTGATTGGTAAACTTCTTGTATGTTCCTCTTTCCCTTCAACTTTCTCTGCTTTTTGTCCTTAATTCTTTCCTCCTTTTCTTTTTGAACAATTTCTTTAGTTTTATCAATAGGAGAGTCTTGGATTATAACACTTTTTCCTTTTCCCCTACTCTTTCTCAGTGCCTTTGGTGTACTGCTTCCCGGGGCTTCAGATTGTTCTTGAAAATAGTTTCTCACTAGAAACTGCTCCCAAGTATCTTTGTTTCTTTTCAACTAGTCTTCAACTAGAATCCTCACGAGTCCATGGTGATATAAATGAGGCTCTATATCTCCTATGTTCTTTTGGACTATAGTACTCATATTTTTCACACTCAACAGTAAAAAATAGGGCAAATTAAGAGCTTGTTTCTCTAGAAAGTTCATCAAGAGACTAGTGTGATACATGTACATCGTCCCAAACTGGCCTTCACAAGTAATAAATTTTTGAATGATTAATAGTAGGCCTGCCCATTCTTCTTTCAGTGCATTAACAGGAATCCCTCTTGTAAATATAGTAACGTCCATACCTTGGTTACGCAATATGACTGTCCATTCTTGCTCATCCAAACTTTTGTTTTTAAACCAACGCTCACCTTCCCAGGGCAAATTTGTAGCTCTTGCAATTGAGGCTTCAGTGACTGTGAATTTCAGGTCTCCAATCTCCACCACCTGGTCATTTAAAGACCTTGCAAAGGCTTTCAAGACTTCCTTATTATGACCTTTGAATTTCTGGATGAAATGGAGCCATTTAGCTTTCTTCAGCAATTTCTTTGCTTGAGGGTACCCTTCTAAAAATTTAAGCCCTTCCGGCTCTGCCCTCAGTAGTCGTCCCATCTTCCTTTGTTAAAAATTATTCTCTGGAATTCAACTACATTTTGTATAAGGGTTTTATCAGAGGTAAGATGGTTCTGTTTGCAAGGTTTGTGGGAGAATGATGGCCGAGATGGAAAATGGATATGGGAATTGGGATGTTCAGGAGTTGTAAGCAAAATAGGGGATGAGAAGCCGAGATAGAATGGAGGCATATGCTAATGAAGTGCAGCTTTAACACAAGTGAAATGGTGACAAAATTTTGAATTAAACGGCTGCGTGAGACGTTACACGTTGATAAAATGATTGCACAAAGTACAGTGGAGAGGAGCCGTATTCACATAGGTCATGTCTCATGAATACAAGTGGAGTGGGGGAGTGTAGTTCATCTATGAGTCGAACCCGAAAAATAATCATGAGACCATTTAGGGAGTAAATGTGTGATTTATGGAGTAAGGTCGTGGAATGGTAGTGGAGCTATCGTAATAATCATTACACATAGTGAGCTTTAATGGTTCAATAAATATGCAAATTTGTGCCTTTAATTGCTATTTGAAATAATGTTTTGCCCATACCTTTAGAATCCTTGTTTTTGTTGTCCAGTAGCCCTAACTCAATTTCTCCCTGTTGATGTCTGTAGATGCTCCATATCCATGTCTTCATGGTTGGTCATACCTGCATTTTTATTTTATTGCACTAACACCTTGACTATAAAATTTAAAAACAGAGTGGTGGCTGCAGAAACTGCTTTTGGCTGCAGAAACTAATTTCGGCTGTGGAAACTTGGAACAGTAACCACTTAGCTAAACAAAGATGGTTAGACAATAATTATCTGAATGGAAATGATCATGGAAAAAAACTTTTATTGATGCAATGAAATGTATGAGATGGAGTGAAATGAAGTGAGTGGAGTGAAAATGGAAATGAAATGAAGTGAGATAAAGTGAGTGGAGTGAAAAATGGAAATGATAAAGAAAGGAAGATTTTTTTTTTTTGGAAAATATAGAGTGTCAGGTGTCCCTCATTTTCACTCTACATTTTTTGTATCAGAATGCCAATCAGAGATTGGTTTTCAGGCTTATACAAAATTATTTTTCTTTTTCTCTCTCTCTTTTTTTTTTTTAACAGAAAGGAACAAAGGCCAGGTTGGTGGGGAAGAAGGATTCTACTTCACCAACCTTATTGTAGAATTCTCTTGAAACATTCTGACAAATTCTTCTTTTGAGAGTGGCTTATGATAAATCTTTAATCTATGGCCATTCACAATAAGAGGAGTTTGAAATTCATCAATGGTCTTGATTCTTACCGCTCCATTGTTAAAGACTTTGTAGATCTCATATGGCCCAAGCCAATGAGTCTGAAATTTTCCTTTGAATTCTTTAAACTTGGAATCAAATAGTAGTGCCTAATCTCCCTCTTGAAACATTTTCTCTTTGATATATCTATCATTCCACTTAGCTCTTTGATGTTGAACTAGATCAGTTCTTAAAATTGCTTCTTGTCTAATCTCATCTAGTTCATTCAACTACTCCATTCTGTGTTTTTAAGCTTCTGATAAGTCCATCCCCAACTGAACTGCCATCTTGAAAGTTTTAACTTGAAATTCAATGGGGAGCAGGACTTCTTTCCCATAAACAAGTTCATAAGGAGAATGTCCTGTTGTATTCCTCCATGTAGTTCTATAGGCTCATAAGGCTTCGGGAAGCCTTTCAGCCCAATCTCTTCTATGTAGATGAACAATCTTGGTGATGATACTTTCAATGACTTTGTTTGTAGACTCCACTTGGCCATTTGCCTGCGGATGGTAAGGAGTAGATTTCCTGTGCTTGATATTGTATTCTTCCATCAGCGTCTCCATCACGTTGGATGTAAATTGACTTCCCTGATCTGTCACAATTTCTCCTGGGACACCAAAGCGAGTAAAAATATCCTCATAAAGAAAGTTAACAACTGAATTTTCAGTAGCAAAAAGTAATGCTTTGGCTTCTACCCATTTAGTGACATAATCAGTGCATACCAATATATACTTATTTTGCTTAGATGGTGGATTAATGGGTCCAATGAAATCTAAAGCCCATTTTTCAAAGGGTTCAATGAGTACCTGAGGTTGTAATGGCATTTCATTTGAAAGAGTCAGTTTCCCTACTCTTTGGCAGCTGTCATACCTTCTCACATATTCTTTTGTGTCCTTAAAAAGGGAAGGCCAATAATATCCTAAAGAAAGAATTTTATAGGCCGTCCTTTTGTCAGCAAAGTGTCCATCGCATGGCTCATCATGACATTCCTTGAGGATGTTAGGCATTTCATCTTCCCGAACACATCTTCTGAACACACAATCTGGCCCTGTTTTAAACAATTCATTAGAAATCCATGAATATTTTGAACTCTCCTGAATATTTTTCTTTTTTCACGAGGAAATAGATGTGGAGGCAATTTCCCTGTAACCAAATAGTTAGCAATATCTACATACCAAGGAGTCTTAGTAGTTACTGCAAACAAATATTCATCTGGAAACTTATCCTCTACGGGAGAATCTTCTTTAGTATTTTGGATCCTAGACGAGAAATCATCTACTGTATTTTGTTTTCCTGGTCTATCCAACACAGTAATATTGAATTCTTGTAAAAGTAAGAGCCATCTTGTAACTCTGCCATTAGTAACAAGTTTGTTCATTAGATATCTAATTGCAGAATGATCAGTACGGACAAAAGTTTGATAGCCTGTTATATAATGTCTAAACTTATTGATTGCATGAACAATAGCTAGAAACTCTTTTTCAGTCACAATATAGTTCAACTCAGTGGGAGTCAAATTTTTAATGGTATAGTAAATGGCATAAGGAACTAAATCCTTTTGACCCAACACAACTCCTATAGCTGTATTTGAAGCATCTGTAGAAATATGGAAAGGAAGTTTCCAATTTGGCCCTCTCAAAATGGGTGCTTCAGATATTCTTGTCTTCAAAGTTTCAAATGCTGATTGACAATCAGAATCTCATTTGAATTCATAGTCTTTTGTAAGCAATTTGAAGAGTGGAGATGCTATTTTGGTGAAGTTTTCTATAAATCTTCTATAATACCCAGTAAATCCCAGAAAAGTTCTAACATCTTTTTGACAAGTTGTAATAGGCAACTTGGTGATGACTTCAACTTTTGATTTATCAACTTTAATTCCATCTCCCGACATATGATGTCCTAAAACAATTCCTTCAGTAAACATCATAAAGAATTTTTCATGACTCAAGGAAATATTTGTTTCTTTACATCTGATAAGGACCTTTTCCAAATTCTATAATGCCTCTTCAAATGGATCACCATAAACTGTAAAATCATCCATATAGACCTCTACACAATCATGGATTAGACCAGAAAACATTCCTAGTACTGCCCTTTGAAATGTTGCGAGTGCATTACATAATCCAAAAGGAAGCACTCGGTAAGCAAAATTTCCCCATGGACAGGTAAATGTGGTCTTATCTTGATCCAGGTGCTACCTGAATCTGATTATAGCCACTAAAACCATCCAGAAATGAAAAGTACTTTTTGCCTGCTAGAGTATCTAATACTTGATCGATAAAGGGTAAAGGAAAGTGATCCTTTAAAGTCTCTTTATTCAATTCCCTATAATCAATGCAAACCCTCCATTTACCATTCTTTTTAGGTACTATAACCAAAGGAGAAACCCATCGGCTATCTGAAATTGGGTAAATGAAGTTTACATTGAGTAGTTTTTGGAGCTCTTCTTTCACTATTTCTCTAAGATTTGGATTCATCCTTCTTTGAGGTTGTCTGATTGGTCTACTATTTTCCTCAATGTAGATATGATGAATACAGGTCTTAGGATCAATACCTTTCATTTCAGTATACTCCCATGCAAATGCAGTAGAATGTTTTCACAAGATTTTGGTTAGCTTCTCCTGTTGTGGTCTTTCCAAGTTTTTGTTGATATTCAATGTTTTACCTGCAAAAATTCAGTGGTGGAACTACCAAACTCTTCCATAGATTAAAGAGACATTTGTCTAGATGATAGATACTCAATGTTAGAATTTAACTGAAATTGTGTGTGGTCATATTCTGAAGAGATTTCAAAGTTTTCTAATGTGTTCAGAATTTGACTATCTTCACTGATTTCAGAAATAGTATAGACAGGTTGTATAGTGTCCTCATCATCAACCCATTCATTATCTCCTATCTCTGTAATTGTTTTTGCTGGAGGATACATATTGAATTTCTTTGTCGAATTACCATCAGAAATATACATATCCCCTGATCTACAACTAATAAAAGCATCGGTTGTGGCTAGCCAAGGTCTTCCTAAAATGAGTGGATGCCCTCCT
>APFE031403221.1:25952-42956 GCA_000404065.3 Pinus taeda
GTGGAAGGGTGTACAAAACTTCCTGGGGTATACATCCGGCTGAAACAGAGACCTCTGAACAATCATGCTCCACACACAACACAAGAGGAATTATTAGAGAAAGTAAAATACTCAATTGATGAAATCAAAGGTGAACTTGAAAGTAAGCCCAATCAAGCTAATAAGATTATCAAATTTTTGAATTCAAAAACAAGAGAGGCATTAGAAGAATTGGGTATTCTTTATAGGACTCATACAATCATACAAACTAGAAAAGTTTTGACCAAGAAGACTTTAATGATACAGTTGCAAGAAAAGTGTGATTCTATGCAACTCTAGATTGATAATTTAACAAGAAATTCTCTTCTTTGCAGTTGCAAGGAAAGTGTGATTCTATGCAACTCTAGATTGATAATTTAACAAGAAAATCTTTTCTTTGTAGGAAAAGGGTTTACCTTCCTTTAGAAATTCACATGGTATCTGATAACTGAATATGAATATAATTTATTACTAAACAAATATGCGTTAGATATATAAAAATTTGTTAAGGTAAAAGGAGCTTTAATTTGTAAAACTCTCCTTGAAAAATTATCTAATGAAATGTTTATATGTTATGACATCAGATATTTCTTCAAAGTTAAACGAACCTTTCAGAAATATACTGAGGTAGATGAAGTTTATATAATAGTGGTTACATTAACTTATCCAATAGAAGAAAAATTGGAACAACTTCTTAATCTTATATCTTAATTTTTCAAGTTAAAGGAAGTTTCTCGAAGGTAGACAATATTTCAGCATAAGATGATGGAAGATCCTGATTTAATGGAGCTAAATCAAAGCACGTTCAAATATTTTGGAACCAATTTTCAGAAATCAAGGATGGTTAAAATAAATCAGGAAAGGGAATTTCTCTTTTTCTCGAATTTCGCTGAGATTATCCAAATTATATTAAAAAAAAAAAAAAAAACTATTTTTCCATTGGGATTTTTTGAAAAGAATATATATATTAT
The DNA here is from genome assembly GCA_000404065.3 of Pinus taeda. Lineage (NCBI taxonomy): Eukaryota > Viridiplantae > Streptophyta > Pinopsida > Pinales > Pinaceae > Pinus > Pinus taeda. The sequence goes on from APFE031403221.1 coordinate 26,942, forward strand.
AATATATATAATATATTTTAATTTTATTTTATTGGGAATTGGTTGAGTCCTAAACAAAAAGCTTGGATATATTTGTTGTAATTCCTTAATATTTCCAAGTTAATCAAGGAGTTTTGTTGTCAACTTATGGCATCATTGTTTTACATGTGAGTGTTTCCAGTATTTCATCATCTTGTTCTTCAATACATACTGGATTGTATAGATATTTGGGAAAGGTTGGTATGCCAATTAGCATCCCTGACTACTCTAGAAAATTTATGTCTAACACTTGGTTAATTAAGAAAACTGTTTGTTTGTTAAATTATGTCTAATGCTTATGTGCAATCCATGTATGTAATAATGTCACTTATGAGATATTTTTCCATATGTTTTTTATTCACATTTGATCATTAACTATTCAAACTAATGCATATAAGCCAAATGTTTCCTTTATTCTTCTATCATCACCTTTAATTGATTGTATGTTCTTATTGTTGGAAATCAACACTTTGATTGATCTTTACAAGACTAGGGATTATTACTTAAACAAGGGTTTTATCCTTGAACCAACAATTATTAAAGACATCAACTTCATAGGTTCTTTCATAGAGTTCTTTAGCCATGAATTGTCAATAAAGGACAACAGTAGGCACACTTTTAGATTTGACTTGGTACTTAATGTTTTAAGTTCTCATAGAAAGAGTATTTCTTCATCCCATATTTTACCAAAACATAATTATTATACCAATAATTATATTAAATACCAAACAATATTATGTTAAAATTTTATTATTTAAATATTGTTAAAAATAATGAAAAAAAATATATTTTCAATATGTTATATAAACATAGTATATAATTAATAAATGAAATGGTTATTTTCCGAATGCTTTTTCTAGTCAATTTTGTCTAAAATCCAGTAGAGATTTTTAACAATCATAAGTTTAAGTTTTTTAATATGCAAAGGTTGAGCGCGTCAAGGTTTTTTTATGGTACTAAATACATTTATGCATTAAAATGTGCATTTGAAGAAATATGAAATCATGATTATACTAAAAATTGTATTGCTAAAATCTGGCCAAAAGGTCAGTTTGTCTATTAGTTAGACTACACCTATTAATATGTATTAATTAATTTCCTTTTCAAAGCAAATATGTCAAATACAAATAATATGTCAATCATATTATATCATTAGTATGAACTTATGTCATGGTGATTATTTTTCAATAATAAAGGATGATATCATCAATGATGATATCATCCAAGATAGAGTGGCATGGTGTTGTCACTCTCCTTTATAGCAATGACTAGGGTTCGAACCTACCCGGTCGCTTCTTCTCTATCTCTCAGTGTTCTGTAAATGGAGGTTTTTCTTTGATTTCATGGCTTCTGGAGCTTGAGCTCTCTAGCATCCTTATCTCTTGCATGAATTCAACACTCAGTATTTTCATCATTGACTTTTAGACTCAATTTTGTGTTCCTAATTTAGGGGAATTATTCGTCTTCTCCTTAGTGTTTGACTCCTTTTCGCCCTTAGCCTTAGATTCCAAAATTGATAAGGGTGTCGTAATGTCCTATGCATCCTTTTTGATGATTTTAGATATGCCCTCTATATCAGTTTCTGGTGATAAGAGCATTGTTCCTCCCTTAAGCCAAGACAACTCTTGTTAGGTAGTGCCCCCTTTGTCCTTTTGTGAAATTATGAAATATTCTTCTATCGGTCTCCTCTTGGGGTCATTTCCTTCGACATATCACAATTTTGTGAACTTTGTCTGTGGTTCCCATTCCTAGGAGATGCATATTCTTGAAGCTCCTTTGATTGAGGTCCTTTTAGTGGCTGAGATCCTAAGTGGAAATATATTTCTCTAAATATGGATTGATCTGTAGGTTCAATGGTCTATGGTTGAGGCTTGTACACCTTCATTATTGGATTTCTGAGTAATGGAAGCCATTAATCTCTAATGATTTCAATATCTACCCTCTCGCAAGAGGTTTCCTTATCAATGTGTTTGAAAAGGTCGAATACTAAGAGCTGATTTATGATTTTAGTCTATGGTTTTGGGGCAGTGTAGGGATCTATTTACAGCCTTGGTTCCCCTCCTTTGAACCTCTTTCAACATCAATATTTCCTACTCTGATTTGGGTAAGGCTCCCCAACCTTCCTTTACATATGTGGAATCTAGCTTCTTCGACTACAATTCATAATTCCTTAGGAAAATTTTATTTTTGAAGTGCAGACACAAATATTTACATGAAGCCTACATATGCTCACATTTGTGTGGAAATGGATTTCAACAAAGCTTTTCCTAGAAAAATTAAGTTAATACGACTTGGTTATTTATGGGTGTAAAAATAGGATTACGAAAAATATGTTTTTCATTGTAGAGCTTGTTATGAGACTAGGCATTCCGTAAAAATCTACCCCAATGTTGGGAAGAAGAAAGCAAAGAACTCCTGTAGAAAACCAAGATGGTGGGAGGGCACTAATTCTGATCTTTATATAATCGCTAAGGAGAATCCTCCTCTAGTTATTCACAATGAGTTCAAGTTGCAAAAAGACAAAATTTTCAGAGATCAGGATTGATCCTTCTAAATGTCAAAGAGTTTTAGTAGAAAAACAAGTAAAGAGAACGAATCATCCTAAGCACAGGTTGGAATGAGTCAGCCTAGGTTCCAAAGTGGAATGATGTCTTCCTAGGCAAGATGAAGTGGAACGGGTCGGTGAGATAGGGTCATGCGAGGTTAGCTCTACTGAATTGATGCATCATTTGGAACAACACGCCCTTCTCCCTAGCCCATGATGCATATAAATAGGTGGGAGTTGGAACGAGTGGATACATTAACCAATGATTACTGTTAAATTGTGGAGCAATAACCAAACATGAGTATTTGAGGTTGAGGTCAAGTTAATATGAAACTAAATGCATGAGCTCACCTAGTTAAGTGAGCTCACTCTTGGAATGAAGTAAGTTCGGGCTAGGGTTCTAGTATGCATTTTGGTCTTTATAGGTCATGTATGAGCCATTCAAGGTAGGTTTTTCATGTAGGTAGGTCGAGGCTATCAAACAGCCGTGTATTGAGAGTGCATGAAGGCACAGGCTATTTGATTCGTGTGAGCTAGTTGAGAGCTACAACATGACTAAGGTGAGCATGTTTGGCACTTCTTGGAATTTGTAAACTTTTTTGTCTATTGTACATGAAAGTAAGAAAAGGCTAGAATTTGTTGATGTTATAAAATTTTAAGGTTGTTAATGTTATAATGTGAGGGTGGGAACCTGTGAGGTTTCCCTTGTATATCTATAACCTGGTCCACATTGTACATTGATGTTCATGTAATTTTATGACATAATTCTATGACAATTTATTGTAGCATATTTATACATGTGACTTTAAGTGAAGTAATCTGGGATTCTAATTGGGTTAAGGTTGCATGTTAGTTCTACAAACATAACATATCTAACTCATGACAGAAGTTTAAGTTCTAGAGGCGTAGTCCAAGTGTAAATATTGTAAGTTGGTCTAGCCATTACAACAAACCACATTGGTGTCATACATCTAAAGCCCTCAATGCACCTTAACTTGAGGGATGCTAAGGAGGTCTGGAAAATGGTATGAAAACTAATATGGTGAAGCTTGATCCATGTAAGATGTAATATCATCTGAAAAACATGGGAGGGAGCTTTCAAATTCAATACCAAGGATGGGTTGGGTTACTCGCTTAAGTGCTTGAAAGGTTTCAGTAGTATGGTAATAAGTATGACAATATCTAATATGATTTTGTTAGGTTGAGTTGGTTGTAGGAGAATATTGAGAGTCTTACCTTAGTTATGGAAGTGCATATAGAGAAAATTGCAATGGTATTGAAAGAAATTGGGTAGAGTTTGTTTGGTGCTTCAGTAAGGATGAAGGAGAAAGAATCAAAATTGTATGATGGCATGAGAAGTAAGAAAGTTCTTAGAAATTTTTGTTGGTATGTATAGTAGTAGTTGGATCAATTGAGAGAGTATTAGATGAAGTCAAGGTGAAGGTTTCTACGTAATTCTAAATATGGAATGCAATTTTTTGTTGGATAACAAGGGAAAAGTAGGTTTCCTTAGGTCAAATGTAGGATGACCTTACCACATGGCTAAAGTTGAAGGAAGTATTGTATTCTCAGTTTGGGCTACAAGATCAAACTTGGGATGCAAGGAGAAAGTTGAAGTTTCTGAGGGAGATAAGAAGTGTTCAAGCTAAAATTTATGAGTATTTGAGTCTTATGTGGGATATTGAATATATGTCCAAGAAGGATAGATTATTCTTTCTTGATATGCTTACAACCTTGGGATCTAACAGAAGTGAAGAGATAAAATGTGTAAACTATTGAGGAAGCTATAAATACAACAAAAAAGATTCCAGATGTTTATGTAATACAAAGACTCGAAGGGAAGTAGCATGGTGAGAAGAACAAGAAATCGAATAAGGATAAAGGGAAATGATCAAAAGAGGATGGATTAAAGTAGAGTGGTAAGAAGTGGAGGAAGCACATTTCTGTTGATTATGTGGAGAGGATCACATGGTGAATAAATTTTTGTTGAAGTAGAAAGTGGTAGCTATACAACAATATGAGAAGGATGAGAGAGTTGAGAAGTGTTCTCACGTGCTTGGGAGCAATGTAGGTTTTTGGTGTATTTTGTTTGAAGGAGGCCACTATGAAACATGATCTAAACTAGACTACGTTGAACTATGTGAAGACTGATTGGAAATCAAGCCAATGAATGCATATGGTTGATAGTTGGGATAATCATAATGTTATGAGGGAAGGTGTGGCTAGGAGATTGGGCTTGCAGATTGCTCTAGTTTGTGCATATTTCAAAGTAGTGAATTATGAGGGTATGACACTTCTTGGGGAGTTCAATGATGTTTCGGTACATATTGGTAGCTCGAAGGTGAAGCTTGACTTGACGTTTATGAGGGGGATGACTACGAGATTGTATTTTGGATTGAGTTGATGAATAGATAGAGAGATGTACCAACACCTCATATGGTGATATTTTTCATTCTTTCATGAGAGGAAGTGATGGTTGTTTCAACTATTGGAACCATGGTGGATGGATAAAAGATGAAAAATATATTTATGGAGGAAGGACAACTAGATGATGAGATTTGTGAGAGATTGGACTATGAGGAGTCCATACTCATGTAGAATTTGAGGATGATGGTTGAATTGGTAGATGGGATTGTGAGGATGTAAGAGATGCCTTAAATGGTTGATATCAAAGCTTCAACAATTGAGTGCGATAACATTGATGTCAAGGCTTATACATCTGATGATGGTAAAGATATTGAGTATGTAGACGTTGTCAAGGATGTTTATGCCTAGACTTTGTGCATGCATGAAGGCGTAGATAAATATGATGGAGATTGTAGGATTACATCTATGGATGAGGTTCAGGATGATGAATTGTGGCATAGATAGGGCAATAGAGAGTCAGAGGTATCTAGTGAGAGTGAGGAAATAGATTGGTGGCTTGATAATCCATAGTTGGATATTTTGATTCAGGAGAGTGAGGATAGGATTGGTTCCCATCTCCCTTTGTTGAGATCCATTGTGGACATATATAGAGGGTTCATACCAATTAGAGGCAAACCACTTCGAGGATAAAGAAGTACATTTTTAGTGAGGAGAGATGGAGGATTTGGAGTTTGGAGAGGTGGTTTAAGAGGCTACATTGCTTCATCTTCTTGTTGAGCTCATGAAGATGGGATCATATTAGTTGCCCACGGTGGTGAGTGCAAAGATGGAAGAGGTGTTGTGTAGGGTACTTCAAGTTGATGAGTAGGAATAGAGTGAGGGTGAGATCTGTTGAGATGAGAAAGTGATGTTAAGTGTACATTTTTGAGTGCATGATTTCTTGTGGAGTTAGCATTATGATCATATTAGATATCTAATTATTCAATGACACGAGGGATCATTTTATGACATTCTCACTAGGGTATTGATGGAGTTGAATGGGATGTATGTTGGTAGATAATATTCTCGCATATTGCTGATGAAATAGAGTGATAATGAGGTTATTCGAGATGTAGAGGAAGTAGTATTGGTGATGGGTGGATGGTTGAAGATCTTCATTATTAAGAAAAACATATTTAGAGTGGGGGAGGATCTAAGGCCCTCAAGGATGTGTGTGCAAGTCATCTTATGATTAAGAGAGATCCGTTGTGGTGGTGGAATAGCATCACAAAATTTGTGGCATTAGAAGCATTTTTTTATCGTTTCATTGATACTTTGTCACATTGTGCGACAAAGTGGAGCCTTGAACATAATAAACTGAGACATGGTTATGGGAGTGGTGCATGAGATGCATGAGACAAATGACTGAATAAAACAATGATCAAATGAGACGTGTAAGAGAAATGGTTGGATGAGGGTTTGCAAGATGAGGGAACCTAGGTGCATACTAGAACAAGTTAACCTAGGTCCCCAAGTGGAATGATGTTAGCTAGGGTGAGGTGAAGTAGAATGAGTTAAAAATATGGGGTTGTGTGAGGTTGGCTCAACCAAACTGACATGTTGTTTGGAATGATGGACCCATCCACCAACCCCATGACTCATATAAATAAACAAGAATTGGAGCAAGTGGAGACATGAACCAACAATAACTAAACAATAGAATGGAGCAAGAATCAAACATTAGTAATTGAAATTGAGACCAAGTCAAGAAATAATGAAATCAATGAGCTGAGCCAATCATGGGAGCTCACTGTTTGAACAAAGTAAGTCCGGGAAAGGGTTTTGGTATGAATTTTGGTCACAATAGGTCTTGTACAAGTCAAGCGAAGCAATTCGGTCATTCAAAAAGCCAATGTTGTGGCATGATCATGTCTTGAGAGAAAATGGAGGTGTAGGCCTATGGGTTCATGTGGGCTAGTTGAGAGCTGCAACATAACTGACTTGGGCACATTTGACATGCCTTGGACTATGTGAGCCATGCAAGCAATCCGAGTGGGGCCCTAGCACAATTTTTGGTTAGTTTCACATGAAAATAAGTGAAGGCTAAAATCTGTTGATGTTGTAACATTGTAATATTGTTGAAGTTTATAATGTGAAGTTGGGAACCTGTGTGGTTTCCCTTGTATTTGTATAACCTAATGCACTTTGTAAATTAATTTTTATGTATTTTTCTACATTATACTATGATGCTTTATTGTAGCATATTTATACATTTGGATGATTTTATACTTGTGAAGTGAATTGAAGTAATTAGGCATTATAATTAGGTTAAGATTACATGTTAATTATGAAAACATAATATATCTAACTCATGATAGAAATGTAAGTGCTATAGGAGCAGTCCAGGTGTAAGTAGCTGTAATTTAGTTAAGCCATTACACTGAACCACACTGGTCTCGCATGTCAAGATGCATCGATGCACGTTAACTTAAGGGACACTATTGGGGTGTGAAACTCCCCACCTAAAGTCAATTCTTTGTAAATGACATGATGACAACAAATGTTGTTATAATAGCTTCATGAATATGAATACTATTTTATTGACCCTCATGCTTTCCCTCAGACTTAGAGAAGATGCTTTTCCTTGAATATATATATAAAAAATTAATGACAATCAATATAAATAATAGTACTTTTTCATGTTCATAAAATACAATCTCTTTAATCATAATATTTTTTTTAATGATATTGTAGTTAAGTAACTAATGTTTAGCAAAAAATAAATAAGTGAAATATGAATTTGTGAAAGTGGTAAAATTAAAGAAATTTTAACATGCAAATTCATAAAAGTCTTTCAACATTTTTTTTTCATATCTCTAAAGATGCAATTTTTTTTTTTAACTATCTTTATATGGGTGGATTATAAATTAAAAGGTTTTATAGTATAATATTTGGTAATCACTCTAGTTTTGAATATATAATATAATTAGAGAGATTGAAATTTAGAAAAAATAGGTCAAAGAGATTATTGTTATTATGATTACTTAGTTATTGTTTTATGTTGAAGTTATGTAAATTCATTCATTATCATGTTGTTAATATAATGGATCATCATTTTATTGTATGTGTTCTACTTTCTTAATATATCTAAGTTATTTATATGTGGTTTTTATTAATATAGATGTAACCAAAATATGTTATAAGACATGTGAGATTAATTAAATTTTTGATACTTTGTATATTACTTAATAGAAACTATTATGCCAAATCTGATTTATTTATAAAATTTTATAGGCAAAAAAATAGACGACATCAAACTTAGACACTTTTAATAAACCATGAATATATTACAAAGCCAACAACATGCTTTAATCTTTAAGAACTTATACCATGCAAATTACTAAAAATGTAATGGAGGTTAGAGAAAAATGAAACTCATGATTAGCTCAAAACAAAGTACTTTAGGTAAAATCCCCTATGTAAAAAAACACAGTAATCTATTTTAATAAATTTAAAAGAGATTTCATCCCTAAATATTAATATTTAATAAATTCAATATTTGAATTTATTCGCATAAAAACACTTTTACCCTTTCATATATTCCAGTATATTTGTCAACTAAATATCTCATATAATAAAATATAAACCCCTTACAAATCTCATGATATAAGTATAACGACCTTCTACAAAGATGTGTACATATTATTGAAATAAAAAAATGTTACATCATTTCTTAGTCATACATATTAGGACTTTTAACCAACATTCCCGATAAACTTCCGCATGCTCATTGTTAAAGTTCCTTCTTGTCTAATTCCTTCTCGGAATTAGAAAAGATTATTCGAAATACAAATTTCAAATAAACAAGGTGTAATAAACAGTTTTTTTCAAAAATATAATCAAGAGAAGCATTAAACTTAGAATTTGCAATGAATGAGTTCTCATTTTCAATGTTATTCTATATGAGAAAAGGAAACGGGTATTTTTTTTTTAATATAATCGAGAAAATATATTAAATTTATCGTTTTATATATATATATATAAATTTATTTGAGTGTTTCTACTAACTTTTTTTTGGAAACATGTTCTAGTTGTTCAAAGTGACTTGGTGGGGAATTGTTCTTTTCACTCATTTGGGGTTCTTCTTGCATCATCCCTTTCTCCTTCATGAAAGTCATACAAGTTAGAAACATTAAAGATCAAGCAAATGTCAAACTCCTTTTGTATTTCTAATTTATAACCATTATCAGGAGCCTTCTTTAGCACTTGACATAATTTTATTTTCTTGCTTGATCTTAATTTAAGTACTTCTAGAAAACATTTCTTTTCTTAAATGTTCCATCACTAAGTCTCCTACTTCAAATTCCTTTTATCTCCTTCATAGGTTTTCCTCTTGCTTATATCTAGCATTTCTTTGCTTCAACATTTTTCTGACTTGCTTATGCATTTCTTGCATGTACTCTACAAATTCACTTGCATTAGAAATTCTTTTATGTTCGTTAATTTTCAACTTAACAAAATACATAAGTCCACTTTGTGTCTTTCATAAAAAATCTTTAATGGACTCCTCGAAATTTGAGTAAAACCTTAGGGAGATAAGTTTAAAATGCGAGTTGAAAACGTAGTTTTATTATTTTATTATTTTAAGATTTTTAGGTTTTTACTCAAAAAATGGTGAATCATCCCCCATGGTTGACATCTTCATCTTGAATCCTATTGGTTCTTATAGAGTTTATTTTGGTTGCATGTTTTTCTTGGGATGCCCATTTTAGACCTTAGAATTCCCCTAATGCTTGGCCCCACTCTAACAATGAATGAAATCATCCATCCTAAGTGAGGGAATACTAAACTTGTTAGTTATTTTATTCATAACCCATGAATATGTACACATCCAACATTTACATGCTTTCTTGGGTGCTAACACCACCGGTACAACATAGGGACTTAAAATTTCTTTGGTTATATGTATGCCAAGTAATTGTTGTACTTGCATGTTCACTTTACTCTATAATCGAGTCATATGATAAGGATCTTTATTAGGAGAAAAACGACCCTTGTATCAAGTTATTATAATGAGATATACTTCTCATCGGATGTAATTCCATTAGTAAATCATCCAAAATAATCTCCTCAATATCCTTCAACAAAGTTTGAGTTCCTAATCATATAAAGTCCCTCTCACACCTTCATTGAATTGTTTTGATAATATGGCCAAAATTTTTTTATTCTCCTTATATTCCTTGAGAAATTCCTTAGCTAAGCACAACATAATTAAGCTACTATTTTCTACATCTTGACCACTACTATTTCTATTTCCATTATTGTACTTTCTAGCATTGGCTCCAATTTATATCATTTTCTAGCCTCTGTGAATTCATAAGTATCCTTCCCACCACTATAGAATATAGTCTTATAAAGCAACCATGGTCTTCCAAGTAGTACATGGCATGCGCCCATCTCTATTACATCATATAAAATGTATTCACCCAAGCTCCCATTTTGTAAATTTAATAAACATTGATTCTTCATGCTTGTTTGCTGTCCTAGTTGTAACTAGGAACCCTAGTATGGATTGGGATGGGGAATACATTTTAACTTTAACTTATCTATGACATCTATGTATATAAAATATTCTATACTTCTACCATTTATGACTAGGTTACAACATTTTCGCTTCAGCCATACATTTAGTTTCAAAAACCATCCTTCTTTATTCAGGTTCTTATACTAACCTCCTTTTAGGTTTAGGAAACACCTTTTAGAAAAACAAATTATCACCTTGTTCTTAGTAAAGGACAATTACATTTTATCCAATAGTGGTTACTTTGATTGCCTACATGACTTGTGCTTGGGATTCAACTCTTCTTCTAGCTTTATGCTTATATGGACATTTGGATGCCTTATGCCCTTCTACTCGACATCTTTAGCAATTAATAATATACTCACCATTTCCTCTTTCGAATCAACTTCGTCATTTAGTGTCATTTCCTCCTTTATTTCCTTAGCTACTTGTGAATTAATTTTCCTTTTCATTGCCTATGGCAGTACTTTCATTTCCTCTTCCTCTAGATCATTTCCCCTCATATTATGTTGTTATTTCTACCAACCTTCTCTTCCAACTTTAAGGAAACTTGATAGGATTCATCCATATTTTGATATAAATGTGTGATCATCCCATGTTAAATTCAATACATTATCCCATTCACATATCGCACCAGTCCTTGATATTTTGGTTCTCTAATCCATAACCTAAGTGATAGCTTAAAAAACTCCTCAGTGTGCACTCCTAGATAATCAATTCTTTCTATCTTAAATTTTGTATTTTCCTACACAAACTTTGCTAGTAATTAGTAGGTAGGAATTTTCCTTTCAGTTTACTCTTAATGTTCCTCTAGGTTCTAATATTCTCTCATCACGTATCTACCTTGTTCTTTTGCACCATATCACACCAAAGTGTATCATGTCCCCTTAGTTTTTCCATGGAAAATCAAACATGATTGGCATGTTGAACATTCTCATACTCAAAGTACCTTTCAAGCTCTACTAACCAATCAATGATAGCATTGGTGTTTAAACTTCCAACATAGCATGAAACTTATACCTATGTGCTACCTCTATCTTGTAGAAATAATGTTGAACATAGTGTTGGTTTCAGTTCCTCAACATCTTTTTCTTATTCAATTTCATATTCTAACTCTGAAACTACTTCAACACCCCCATGTCTTTTGTTTTCCAAATATTCTACTATTCTTCTCAATTTATCCAATTCTTTATTCCTCACACCTCCTTATCTTACTCCTTCTCTACTTGGTGGAATTATTACAAATTTTCTAGTGGCCCTTAACCTAACTAACATTCAGAGGCCTTATCTAGGTGCATCTTCTAAGAAGTTAACCTCCAACTATTTCATTGAACAACCCCATGCATGTCCAACAATAACCATGCACTATAGAAGCACTAACAAGCAACCAAACTCTGGAGCTTGGATGACCTCTGATACCATCTAATGTAGGGGGGGATCAGATGGACCTATAAAAAACCATTACAGGAAACTCACACTCTACCCTGAGAGAAAATAATGTATTCTATTCTAGTGCAATAATTAAAGCCAACACATGATGAGGAAATTCATGTAATTTACAAGAGACTAGACAAGGTAAGACAAAAAAAATAATTCTTATTCATATATAGAACAAAGTGCTCCTATATATCATAGTACAATTTCATTTTGTGGTATGCCTCAACATGCAGCCCATTTGTTTAACCTTTATCCTAGCTATTCTAGTTTCATCAACTTCTTTTGTTTTAGAATTCAAATCTTCTTTTGATCCATTATTCTACTCTCTTCTCATCTCTTCTTATTCATAGATTTCTCTTTTTTCACCACCTTTATCTCCCCTTTTGTCTCTCCTACACCCGTACCTCTTAAATAATGCTTGGAAAGCTAAATCGTCACATAAATTTATTTTCCTCTATCATTCCTCAAACTTATCATCATTCTTGGATGTAGAAAAACCATGATGGTTCAACTCCCTGGACAATCATCACTTCTTTGTTTGTTTCCATAGCTACTTATTGCTTCTTAGTCAAGTTATCATTACTTTTATGCACAATTAGTTCACTATTTCATCATGAACCCCTTGAGACATGTGAGCATGTCGCAAGTCATGATCCACCAATCCAGTAGGGTCATAGCTTAGAAACAACATCAATTTCATAGAAATATAACCAAAACATAAGTGTTGCATCAACATTGTTAAAACAAAGGTGTGACAACAACGTGTTACATCACAATGTGTTACATCAAATATATTAGAACACTGTGTTAAGAAGAGGTGTTATAGCATTATCCAACATTGTAGTGTTGCAACAGAGGTGTTACAAAGCTGATGTTGCAACAATGTAGCAAGGCAATGTTGCAATAGGATGTTACAACAACACGACTACAATGGAATAATAGTAGACCATTGTCACATCATGCTTATTTCATCTCATAAGTTATTAACTAAAATTGATTGGTGTGGATTCGTTTTTCCCAAGAATGTTCCTACATCATCATCATTGGTCATTGTACATTGGTTGTTCATGGTAGTAGGTTCTTTTGCTTCGCACATTATTGAGGATCTAGTTGTAGATTAATGATAGTTTCATACATTGTTCCACTCAATAGCTTATTGTTAACATAAGAAAATTTTGATGCTTTCTTTTTCACTCATCTAAGGTTTTTGAAGTTGTTCCCTATCATGAATCTTGTGTATTATGTTTCACAAATAATATTGCTTATCTATGAAATTAATCTTTCTCATTAATGGATTTAGTGTGATTTTCTTCGTATAAATTAGATTGCATTTGAGCCCTAAAAACATAAAAAAATATGTCTTTAATTTTGGTCTTTTTTTCCTTAAGAAAATTCTAGTGATTACCTACGAAACCCTATGACATCTTTCTTGTTGTGCACCTTGTTGTGTGCTTTGATCCAATATATTAATACCACATTGAAGTTCTAGTTTAGATCGTATTTGTTTTTATAAATATATAACATTAAGAATTAATCAAATTCATTATATACCGTAAAAATGAATGTAATGCAATGCCACCATCTTCTAAATGAGTCCATTTTAGCCCATGATGTAATGATTGGCTAGTGGCCACATTCATTGTTGTAGAACCTATGCATATGACTATTGTAATAACATCACTCTAACGGATTTGCACATGCTATGAGGTATCATTAGACTTGTGCCACCTCAAATATCTACATTGTTGGCCTATCATTCTTAGGTAACACAATTCCTTCATCGAATAAGTGTCCAGACCTCTAGTCGATATTATAAGTGAATGTTAGGGCTTATTTTAATATTGTCTAGTTCATTGATCAAATTTTTTATTAATCATTATGACATCATCTATAGGGAATTTATGCATGTAATATTGATTCACTAGACTTTTGTAATATTACACATGTGCACATGAAGATAATTTTGAGAGTTAATTAGTGGTGACACATATCTAAAGAAATGATGACCTATGCTCATAGGTAATTTTAATCCATTACTTAGCTTTTATCTCTTGATTAGCTTATCATCGACTTTTATAAACTGGTTGATCTCCACTCTTGTGCCTTATAATGAATGGTCCAAGTTCTCTTGGTTACAATAATTTGAGGCAATTGGTTTTGAATAAAGAATAACTTCTCGTATTAATAATTAACTTAGATTCTATCATCCCTTAGTCTAAATCATCTATATGTTTTAAAGTTGTATGGATCCGATTTGAACTACATGCTCTAACCATTTCCATTTTAATTAGAATAATTATATGAAAACTAATAGCTTGCTCTGGTCCACGGGGCTTTGGATTGACGGTGAATGGGTGCGCTATTAAGGCACTCCTTGCGATAGGTCACTGGTTCAAATCCTCCGTGGGTACTTAGGTTAGTCTTAACGTAAAAAAAAAAAATAGCTTGCTCTGAAAATTTTACCACCTAAATATCCTATATCCTCTTTTATTTAATAAATCTACTTTTATTAATTCATTTTATGAGAAAAAGTAATGAAATGTTATAAAAAAGAGATACACAATTAATTTAATTGCTTATCGCTTCAAAATGAATATTACTTTATTGTATAAACGTGCTCATGTATCAAAACATATTACTTTAATATATAACTACCGTCACGTATATTAGTATGATTTGGAAATAAATTTTTTATTTTTTTAAATAATAAATAGTTGTAAATTGGCATATAAATCTTTGTATATAAAGTTATGAGATTAGTATTTCAAAATAAATTTATTAATTACATAATATTATAATTATAATTATAGTTATAATTATAATATATTTTGTTACTAATGTGAATATTGTTAGTATAATGATTTAAATGAATGTAAATAAGTTATTGAAATGTAAATCTTAATATTATGTATTTAAATAATTATTATGTATATTTAAGATGTTTTTTTTCTTTCTAGAGTTGAATATGTCTAACATATTAGATGATGGACCTTGGTTCTAACCTAGAACCAATAATATGTTTTCATTGTTGGGACTTTAATCAATGCAAATTACAAATTAGAGAAAGATGAAACTCAAGATTGGCTACAAGGTAAGTACTTTGGTTCAAATCTCCATAGATAAAACACACTCCAATAAATTTGCAAGAGATGTCATCCATGAATATGAGACAGCGTCACTTAGATTTCTCTATAAAGTTATCCTCCTTCTATTTATTTATAATATTATTAACCTTCTATAATGATAAACATTATTGCCTTTAGCCAAATAATTAAAAAAAAACACAAACATAAAAACTAATTTAGCTAACATATCACAAACGTGCCTTACAAAAAAACCAAAACTATATTATATATATAATTAAATTAATCCAGGGTCTATTAATTTGCATTTGGTAAATCAAAAATATTATATTCATTACATAAACAGAAGGATTAACCCAATATAATAATAATATAATAATGGAAAAAAACCTACCTTACACATAAACCAAAAATATAACACCCATAAAACAGAGTACTAAAAAGTTATGTATCATTTCTTTTATAATTTTTCCATATCATATTACCACAATTTATAATTAAAACACTCATATATACTAATTTTTAAACTATATTTTTTAAATAATAAAAGATTAATATATAAACGAAATCATTATTTTACTTATAATTTAATCCTCTCTGTTAAAACATTTGTTTTTAACATTATTATAATTTATTTTATAAATATTATACTAATTAAATAGTTTATATAATAAACTATAAATTACAAAGATTATAAATCTTATGATAAAAGCATAACGACCTTTTACATCATCAGTAGGAAAATATTATATCAAGGCTTTTGAAAGAACCACATCTCTTATTGTGATTCTAATCACTTTTGGCATGCCATGACAACTCTTTAACCAACATTGCAGATAAAATTCTACTTCTCATCTTGGCATGCCATGACAACTCTTTAACCAACATTCCAGATAAAATTCTACTTCTCATCTGTGCCCTGAAACGCCCTCTCTTCTTTTAGACATTTTAGTTTAAAATTAAACATTGCAGCGTGAATAAACAGAGAAATCAGTTCGGGGAGTG
>APFE031403221.1:46083-64671 GCA_000404065.3 Pinus taeda
ATTTTACTTTAATATGAGTAAGCCTATGAATATGGATAAAACAAATGTTTTATGGTTAAATCTTATAAGATCATATATGACATTTTCGTACATGACAATAATAGTTTAGAGGAAGTGCCATCTTCGAAATATTTTAGGGTTTTTTTTTTCATCATAAGTTCAACTAGAACTATAGTGTTGAAACAAGGATAAACAAAGGGGGAATCTTATTATGGGCTTCAAAACAAGTATAAATTTGTAGATGTTTTATTTTTGTATGAGCAAAAAATCATATTTGATACTCTTGTCATTCTTGTTATCTTATATATATGTGAAGTTTAAGGATGTAGTATCTCTAGAGAATCTTCAAAAAGTATAAAATGAATCCAAAAGAATTTTATGAATTATAATATTAATATTTAAAGACCAATCCTAAGGCACCACGTGGCAACAATCACGTAAGAGTGACGCCATCCCTGAGGGAAATAAAGGGCATAAGGAAGAAAGCTACAGGCTGAAAAGGCACCTAGTTAGCGCAATAGAGCATAGCACCAATGAAAAGGCTCTGGGCGGACCCACATGACATGTCATCCTTGGGGATTTGTCCTAGGAGGTTTAAAAATGGCACAAGTAGAAGCAGTAGGATGATAAAAAGCAGTAGAGCACAAATCCAATGAAAAAGGCCCTGGGTGGGCCCACAAGACACATCATCCCTGGTCCTTGACTTAGGAAGGTTTTAAAAGAGCACAGAAAGGGAGCAACAAGTTGATTGGGCACAGGTATGTGGTGGCAGTTGTAGCAGAGCTGAGAACCAATGGGAAGAGGCACACGATGAAACCACTGAACATGTAAACCCATAAGTCTTACCCTAGCCAAGATAACAAAGCCATGAGATAGAGATTGTTTTAGCATTCGATAATTCTGTCAAATGGTGGAAGGTGTGCCGAGGTCTTGGTTTTATGATTTTTTTTCATGTAATGCAAGAAAGAGACTTCAAGTTATTTGCAATAAAATAAACACTACATGCATATGTTCATAAAGGCACAGATGAGTCGGTCATTGTTTGAGGAAAAAGGCCAAGATTAAAGCAGTCGTGGGTGTATATTATAAAGGCTTAACATGAATGGGTTGACAACTCACTGGCAAGATTCCTCCATATTTAGCTATTACGCCAAATTGGCCATTCACCATATTTGGATTAAGAAAGCATTTTAACAATAACAGGTCAATAGATGAATTTGAGGATAGGAGGAAAATTTCTAAGAAGTATTGAATCAAGTCAACAAGGACCACAAATTACAAAATGAATTTATGAGCCTGGTCCATATATAACACGTCACCTATGATCTTCCTTGAATGCCATGAAAAATTAAGTGAAAAGATTTCTTAGTGTAGAATAATTGATTACAGATTAAGTATTCCATGCCCATGGTACATGCTAAGTACACTGATCACTTAATAAGCATGGATACACTTGGTGGAGTACACAGATGGGATGGGAATTGGATCATTAGCATGAAAACGTATCAGGTGCCCATTCCTTGAATTAATAAAGTTGTAGTCGCCAATAAGTAGTACAGAGTTGAGTGATAATGCCACCCATTCACAATTTCAATGAGAATTAATTCTTAGTATGAAAAAATTGCAGGCCCATTTTGTGATTTAATATATCTACAACAGTAAAGAAATTAGACGTAATAGTAGTATGGAGAGCCATGATGAAATACTTTCTCTTGGGTGGTGTGGATGATAGAATGATGGCTGAAAGAGACTACATCAATCCCTATGTTGCAAGGGAACACAAGTTCGAAATAATGAGTTTTTTAGTGGGGAAGTGGTTGTGTATGCCGAGTGAAGATTGTGGATTGCTGCAAGTAAGTGTGTGCGAATATAAGGGATATGGTGGTCAGGAATTGATGATCACACTAAGCAAATGTAGGCTAATATCAAAGTAGATGGAGAAGTGAACTGTGCACTAGGACTGCAAACCAAAGAGGAAATTTTTGTGTGGAACAACTAACCAGGTATTTATATTTTTTTGTAAGAGTAATAGGCCTTTGTTCTTTCAGTCTAGAAATTGTATGAAAAGTAGAATAATTGGCTAAATTAGGTGGTGGTATGCATTCATAAGAGGTTTGTGCATATTGGCAAGTTTTGGCTTGCTAAATTAAATGGTTTTAGGACTCCTATGACTAGGTGCTCACAAAAAAATTGATGTTATTAAGTAGGATCTTAAATTACATCACAATAATAAATAGATTGGTGGTTTTCCCCTTTGGGTTTCCAAATAAAATTCTTATGTCAATCTATGCATGTTGCTCAATCTGATAGTTTGTGTGTTCATGTGAATGGCTTACATTGATGCCTATTTATTTTGTTTTGAATGTGCACGTGTAATTTCAAATATTGAGAGAGAAAATAACAATTGAGCTTAAAAGTATAAAGACCTGACGAATTATTGATTGGCCCCTCCCCCTCTTGGTAATTCTTTATTCCAACAATTGGTATCATAACCAAGTTCCCTCAGGAAATGTTTAACCATTGGAAGGTAGATCTATATGGAATAATGTCTAGACAAGAGAGTTAGGGTGCTTCCTCAAGTAAGATATCAACCTTTTATGGAAGAAAGTATGCTTTTTGGAATGTCAGGATGGAAGCTTGCCTCATGTCCCTAGGAGTAGATGTTTGGACGTTGGTGTTGGTAGACTATGGTGTCCCTGTAGTCCATCCTATACATGCAGATGGTAGAGAGGTGTATGGAAATAATTCAAAGGCCAAGGATTCCATTCTCTTTGGTATTATTCATTCCAAATTTGTGAACGTTATGAAATTTAAGTCAACAAAGGAAATGTGGGACAACTTAATCAAAGTCATGAAGGAGATGAGAAATTTAATCAAGACAAACTTCAAACCTTCAAAATCAGTTTCGAGATATTAAAAATGGGTGAAGAAGAAAGTCTATTAGATTATTTCCTAAGAATTTATGAAGTGACCAATATGATTAGAGGACTTGGTGAAGCTATCAAAGAAGAAATAACTATTTAGAAGGTTTTGAGATATCTCTGTATGAGATTCAATGGAAAGATCTCATCCATCAAGGAAATGATAGACTTGAAAAATCTTACAATGGACTAGCTGCTCGATACTCTCACAACCTATGAGATGAGAGTAGAAAAAGACAAGTTTGAACCAAAGAAGGCAACTTTCAAGGCGTCCAAGAAGTCTAAGGAGCACAAGGATCACCAAGAATTTTCCAACTGTGATTCTGATCAAGTGTTGGCTCATTTTTCCAAAAAAATAAGCAAGGCTCAAGCAAGTATAAAGGAAAGTTTCCCTTCAAATGGACATTGTGCATCCAAGTGCCCCTACAAAGAAAAGTTATAAAATGATAAAGCTAAAAAGCCTAAATACAACGCTCAAAAATATCAAAAGAAGAAGTCCTTCATGAAGAAGGGGCTCTACTTGAAAGAGGATAGTTCTACAACATAATTTGATAGCAAGGATTCTTCACAAATTGAGTCCAATGAATGCTCTCATATGGAACTTGAATCTCACTCCAAAACTAAAAACATGTCAGAATCTATGGTAGAAGAAGACGAAGGAGTAGTGGATCTAGAAGGAGAACTCATCAGTGCTCTTGATGATTTGAGGAAGGCTAGGAGGAAGAAGAAGAAACTAAAAGAGAATTTAATGTGAGTTGAAGAAGGAATGTAAAACTCAGATAATGAGGATTTTTCCTATCAAAGAGAAATTATTGAATAAATCATTAAAATCAAAGACATCCTAGCCCTCCGATTAGAAGAAAAAAAAAAGTTGTGCAAAAAGATAGAAGAGGAGAATAGATTCCTAAAGCATGAGCTAATCAAGAAAAATGAGGAGATCATCTCAGAAACATGTAAAGGGTAGTTTTTATCTTTGAAATTCAAGTTATAAAAAGTAAAATGGAAGGGATAATGTCTATATGACTTGGTTCTTGAATGGGAATAGAACTGTCATAGTTTAAAGGCAGAAATCATGTCCTGGAGAACAAGCCTTGAGAATTCAAAGAAGGAGAAGTATTTGGACATAAAAATTACTGAAGGGACAGAACAATTAAACCATATTTGAAGCAATCAAAGGGCTCCAGAGAAAAAAATATGTTTGGATTACTCGGAACCGAAAAAGGCTTCTATGGGAAAGACAAGCTTCAGGTCTGCAGGATTCAAATACCCCCAAAGTTATGCAAAAGTGCTTCACAGAAGAATTAATGAAGATAATAGAAATTCATGCCCGAGGAGCACTCATAACTGGAACAGTGATGAAAATTTCATAATCAACTCTCTCCATAGAGATGTAGATCATTCTGCAAAATGAAAAATACACCTGCACTGAGATCAATCTTGTTCATTCTAAAATAGGAGGTACCCAGAATTGTTTTACGGTTATTGTTGTAAGTATCATGTGCTTGGACATAAAGTTTTCAACTACTGTACTGTAAAAGTTGAAAGAGATGAAAATTTCAAATGTAGATATTATCAAAATATTAGAAAAAAACTCATTCCCAAGGAATGAGAACTCATTTTCTCATTTGATGAATGAGATTGAATGCTTCAAGTGAAATAATTTTGGGAATAAGGAAAGTGAGTGTAGAAGTAGGTTTGGGCACTCCTTTAAACCTCAATACACTTGACAACCAAATTTCCCTATGGAAAAGAAGAGTTGGATGCGAAAGAGTGTGAAAAACATGGTGTGTGGACTTGGTCTATCTACACATGATTAAGAAAATAAATGGTAAGATAGTGGGAAATGTAGTAAGGACTCACAAAAATGTATATGTGTTTGATGTCTCTAGAGTGAGTTGCTACCTCAGTAAAAAAGTCCAACTTTGTTTTGACACAAAAGGCTTGGTCATATACATTTTGATAACTTGATAAAAATTATCAAGTTAGAAGCTGTAAGAGGGTTTCCAAAATTCTGAAAGTCTGATAACTCAATTAGGAAGTCCTATTAATTTAGCAAGAAGACAAGGGATTAGCTTTAAACAAAGGAGTTCTAAACCTCTAAACTTGTGGAGGGAATTCATACTGATATTCGTGGACCAAAAAGGACAAAATCCAAAGAGGAGGAAGATACTTTATTTTTATATTGATGACTTGACTAGAGGCACATGGATAATGCCCCTGAAAGAGAAATCATAATCTCTAAAAAATTCAAGATATTTAAAGCTTAGGTTGAGAATGAGAAAGATCCAAAGATAAAATCCTTAAGATTATACAAAGATGGAGAGTTTACTTCAAAAGAGTTTGAAGATTATTGTGAAGACCATCGCATAAGGAGATAGTACATGGTTGCTATAAATCCAAAACAAAATGGAGTAGTGGAGAGAAAGAACAAAAAAAATCCAAGAGATGGGTAGAGCTATGATGGATGAGGAAAATGTACGACATACCTTTTGGGGAGAAGTACCGTAAGAAACAATGTATTTATTAAAAGGAATGATAAAATTCTTGGAAAATTTGACTCTCGAGCTGATGAAGGTATATTCCTTGGATACTCAGTCAAAATAAAAGGCTACAAATGCTACAACAAGAGAACAACAAGGGTTGAAGAATGCTTTGATCGTAGTGGATGAAATACTACCACAATTAGAGCCATCCAAAGAAGATGTAAACTCAGATGGAGAAGGAATTTCAACCACCATATTCTTAGAACAAGATGAAGCAGAGGTAGATGATGAAGATTAAGAAATGATAACAATGCCAAGGCCCAAATCCATCTCAAGGGATGTGTAGAAAAAACATCCTCCAAGTCAAAATATTAGTGATCAAAGACTTGGTGTTTATACTAGGAGGATATTAGATATTCCTTGGTTGTTCAAGTTCTGCAAACCTTTCTCCTCTATCTCAAATTGAGCCTAATTCTCTTAGTTAGGCAAGAGAAGGTAAGCCCTAGCTGAAGCAAATGAATGAAGAATTGGATCAAATTGGAAAGAATGAAACTTGGGAGCTTGTTTTAAGACTCAAATAGAAAAATATTATAGGCAGCAAATGGCTCTTCAAAAAATAAGCTAAATAAGAAAGGTCAATTAATTAAGAACAAGGCTCGACTAGTGATACAAATTTATTTAGGAACGAAATGAAAAGAAAAATTAAACAAATACACAGAGTTGAAGTGAAAGATAAACTTCAATTGATTAATAAGAAATAGCGAAAATTATTTATGTGCAGAATGGAAACAACTAACTTAGGTGATGGTAGATTATGTCTAAGAAGAGATGTGACAGATACATGCATTTTGAATTGTGTTACAATGAGACTTGTAGGCATTTTTATTATTGAGAAACAAGGGAAAGTCCTAAACATCCAAAAACCTAACCCTAGGAGATGAAGCACCAAATGTGTGTGGGCCTGATTAGGGTTAATATACAACTTCCTGGGGTTGTAACTTTGTTATACAATCTTTGTTTGATGCGTACAATACCTTGTTACAATAATCTATCTGAGGAATAAAAATTTTGACTACAAACCCATGTGTAAGGCTACGGGTTTTTCCGTTTTCTAAAAAAATGTCATTTATGGCCTCAAATCGCTCCAAAAGTTCAATACCCAAAAACTTTAGTTGTCTAAATGTAGAGAATTTTACAAAAATATCTTGAATAGTATCTAAGTCAAGATGACAGTGTGTAATGTTTAATTCAAGAAAATGAAAGAATTTGGATGGAAATCATCTCTTCATAATTTGAAATTTGGAAGTCAACTCGGATCATAGTTAAACAAAAGGAATTATTAAAGAAAGAAAAAAGGTAAATTGATGAAATCAAAGGTTAACTTGAAAGTAAGCCGAATCAAGCTAATAGGATTATCAAATTTTTTAATTAAAAAACAAGAGAGGTGTTGGAAGAAATGGGTATTCATGACAAGACTCATACAATCATACAAACTAGAAAAGAATTGACCAAGAAGAGTTTAATGATACAGTTGCAAGAAAAGTGTGATTCTATGCAACTCTAGATTGATAATTTAACACGAAATTCTCTTCTTGGTAGGAAAAAGGTTTACCTTCCTTTATAAATTTATAGGGTAAATGATAAATGAATATGAATATCAGTTATTACTAAACAAAGATGCATTAGATTAATTTAAATTTGTTGAGGTAAAAGGAGCTTTAAGTTGTAAAACTCTCCTTGAAAAATTATCTAATGATTTTTTATATGTTATAACAACATATATTTATTCATAGTTAAACAAACATCTCAGAAATATACCAAGGTAGATGAAGTTTATAGAAGAATAGTTACATTAACCTATCCAGTAGAAGAAGAATGGGAACAACTTCTTAATCTCATATCTTAATTTTTCAAGTTAAAGGAAGTTTCTCGAAGGTAGACAATATTTCAGCATAAGATGAAGGAAGATCCTAATTTAAAGGGGATAAATCAAAGCACGTTTAGATATTTTAGAACCAAATTCAGAAATCAAGGGAGGTTAAAGAAAATCAAGCAGGAGAATTCTTATTTTTGGTCGCAATTTCATTGAAGATTATCCAAATGTATATTTTTTTATTAAAAAAAAAAAAAAAAAAAAAAAAACTATTTTTCATTCTAAGATCTTTACAAGATGGGATTCTATATATATTATTTTATTTTATTTGGAAATGGTTGATTCCTAAACAAAATTCTTGGATATATTTGTTGTAATTTCATAATATTTCCAAGTTAATCAAAGAGCTTCGTTTTGAACTTATGACATCATTGTTTTACATATGAGTTTTTCCATTATTTCATCATCTTGTTCTTTAATACTTATTATATTATATGGATAATTAGGAAAGGTTGGGATGACAATTAGCATCACTGGAATACTCTAGAAAAGTTATGTCTAACACTTGGTTAATCAAGCAAATTATTTGTTTGTTCTAAATTACTATACAATTATTATATTGTTTCCTTATGTGTAATTTATGTATGTAATAATGTCAATTATCAGATATTTTTCCATGCACTTTTTACTCACATTTGATCATTAATTATTCAAACTGAATGTATATAAACCAAATGTTTCCTTTATTCTTCTATCATCACCTTTAATAGATTGTATGTTCTTATGGTTGGAAATCAACACTTTGATGGATTAATCTTTACTAGACTAAAGATTATTACTTAAACAAGGCTTTTATCCTTGAACTAACAATTATTAAAGTACATCAACTTCATAGATTATTTCACATAGTTCTTTAGCCACGAATTGTCAATAAAGGACAACAATAGGCACGATTTAAGATTTGAATTGGTACTTAATGTTTTATGTGCTCATAGAAAGAGTAATTCTTCATCCCACGTTTTACCAAAACATAATTGTTATACCAATAACTATATAAATACCAAACATTATTATGTTAAATTTTTTATTTATTGTAAAATATGAATACATTTTTTAATATATTAAAAAAACATAGTATCATTAATAAATGAAATGTCTATTTTCTGAATGTTTTTTCTAGTCAATTTTGTCTAAAATCCGGTAGAGACTTTTAACAATCATAAGTTTAAGTTTTTTAATATGCAAAAGTTGAGTGCGTCAAGGGTTTTTTTTAGGGTACTAAATATATCTATGCATTAAAAAGTGCATTTGAAGCAGTACAAAATCATAATTATACTAAAAATTGTATTGCTTAAATCTGGCCAAAAAGACATTTTGTCTAATAGTTAGACTACACCTATTAATGTGTATTAATTAATTTCCTTTTGAAAACAAATATGTGAAATACAAATAATATGTTGATAACATTATATCATTAGTAAGAACTTATGTCATGGTGATTAATGATTGAATTCCTAATGTATGAAGCACAATATGTCATTATTGTTCAATAATAAAGAATGATATGATCAATGATGATATCATCCAGGATAGAGTGGCATGGTGATGTGACTCTCCTTTATAGCGATGACTATGGTTCGACCCTACCCGATCGCTTATTCCCTATCTCTCAGTGTTCTGTAGATGGAGTTTTTTCTTAGATTTCATGGCTTCTGGAGCCTTGAGCTCTCTCGCATCCTTATCTTTTTCATCAATTCAATACTTTGTATTTCTGTCATTGAGTTTTAGACTCTATTTTGTGTTCCTAGTTTAGGGGAATTATTCATCTTTATCCATAGCGTCTGACTCATTTTCACCCTCAGCATCAGATTCCAACATTGTTAAGGGTGTTTTCATGTCCTGTCCATCTTTTTGGTGAGTTTAGACATTCCCTCTATATCGGTTTCTAGTTATAAAATCGTTGTTCCTCCCTTAAGCCAAGAGGACCTTTGTTAGGTAGTTCCCCCTTTGTCCTTTTGTGAAATTATGAAATCTACTTCTAGCAGTCTCCTCTTGGGGTCATTTCCTTCGACATATCGCAATTTTGTGAACTTTGTCTCTAGTTCCCATTCCTACAAGATGCACGTTCTTGAAGTTCCTTTAGTTGTGGTCCCTTTAGTGGTTGAGGCCTTAAGTGGAAATTTCTTTCTCTAAATACGAATTGATTTGTAGGTTCAGTGGTCTATGGTTGAAGCTTGTACACCTTAATTCTTAGATTTGTAAGTAATGGAAGCCCTTAATCTCTAATTATTTCAATATCTACCCTTTGGCAAGAGGTTTCCTTATCGATATTTTTGACAAGGTCGAAGAGTAAGCGTTGATTTATGATTGTAGTCTATGGTTTTGGGGCAGTGTAGGGATCTATTTACACCCTTGGTTCCCCTTGTTCGACCCTCTTTCAACATCAATATTTCCTATTTCAATTTAGGTAAGGCTCCCCAACCTTCCTTTACATATCTGGAATCTATCTTCTTCGACTACAATTCATAATTCCTTAGGAAAATTTTATTTTCAAAGTGCAGATACAAATATTTACATGAAGCCCACATATGCTCACATTTGTGTGGAAATGAATTTCAACAAAGGTTTTCCTGCCGAAATTAAGTTAATAAGTCTTGGTTATTTTTAGGTGCGAAAATAAGATTACGAAAAATATTTTTTTTCATTGTAGAGCTTGCTATGAAACTAGGAATTACATAAAAAGCTACCTCAATGATGGGAAGAAGAAAGCAAAGCAATTCAGTAGAAAAACAAGATGGTGGGAGGGCAATAATTCTGATCATTATATAATATCTAAGGAGAATCCTCCTCTACTTATTCACAATGAGGTCAAGTTGCGAAAAGACAAAAAATTTCAGAGCTCAAGGTTGATCCTTCTAAACGTCAAAGAGTTTTAGTAGAAAAACAAGTAAAGATAAGTAAGAAAGTGGATATTCCAACACCACTTTCAAATTTAGTAATTTAAATGTTTCTCTAGAGAAATACCTTGAAAAAAATAAATTTGTGGGTGATCAACCGACTTTGCACAACGACAAGAACATTATTTCAAAGTTCAAAACCTCAGGGTATGTTTCTTGAGAGATCAAAACGGAAAGGCTTACTCTTGGGTTGATCTGACAGAAGTGGAAGATCCTTCTTCGAGGCAAAGGAATGAAATTTCTAGTAGAGTTCACTCAAATAATGATGACATGTTAGATTATGTAGGAAACTTGGGATGGGCCCAAGCAGGATAAAATATGAAAAATAGTTCTCCAAAGATAACAAGAAGTCAATCAAAGCTAAAATGGTTCTACATAAAGAATGGGTTGCATATATATTTGGATTTTATGGGTCTTTTTGAAAAACATTTGTTGGAATGGGCATAATTTTCTTGTATCGTGGAGTTTACTTGTAAGGATTTGGGTTGATCCTACATGTTCTAACCCAAATCTTCAAGGAATTTTTTTATTTCTTGTTATCATATGAATTGTGATAGTTTTGGGAGAAGATCCTATCCTTATTAATATAACCTTCTTTACATGTTTCTTTAAAAAAATAAAAAGTAAAGGATTTTATGATCATGATCTTGTAATGGCATTTATTTCTATTCATATTCATTATATATATATGTATATCTTTTAATATCATATATTTATTATAATTATATATATATAATATATATTATATATATTATTTTAGTATTATTATCAATTGGGGTTATCTCGGGTGGTTGGAAAGAATGGTTGTCGTCCCTTATAAGGCCTTCATGGATGCACACCTGTCATCTTAAGATGAGGAAAGCTAATTTGTGGAGGTGGGACTACTTCACAACATTTGCGACATTGGAAGTGATGTTTTGGGGTTTCACTAAGACTTTTTCACATCATGTGACAAAGGGGGGTCATGCGTGGAATGGATTAAGATGTGGATGTGGGAGTGTCATAAGAGATGGGAAAGAAAGATAAAGATGAGTAATCGAATGATACATGTGAGAAGGGTGAATGAGTGGAAATCTTCATCCTCAGAACATGTTGGAATGAGTCAGCCTGGGTTCCCTAGTAGAACAATGTCTTCTTAGGCAAGGTGAAGTGGAAGGGGTCGGTGAGACGGGGTTATGCAAGGTCACCAGAACTGAATCGATGCATAATTTGGAACAGCAAGCCCTTTTGCCTACCCTGTGACGCATATAAATAGGTGGGAGTTGGAATGAGTGGATAAATGAACCAATGATTACTGAAAAATTGTGGAGCAATAAGCAAACAAGAGTATTTGAATTTGAGGACAAGTTAAGATGAAACTGAATGCTCATCTAGTTAAGTGAGCTCACTCTTGGAATGAAGTAAGTTCTCGAAAGGGTCTTGGTACGATTTTTGGTCATTATAGGTCATGTATGAGCCATTCAAGGTAGGCTAGTCATGTAGGTAGGTCGAGTTTATCAAATGACCATGTCTTGATAGTGCATAAAGGCACAGGCTAGTTGGTTCATGTGAGCTAGTTGAGAGCTACAACATCACTGAGGTGCACATATTTGACACATTTTGGAATGTGTACACCATGTGGGTGAGTTGAGAGGGTTATGGATTTTTTTTTTGTCTATTGTACATGAAAGTAAGAAAAGGCTAGAATTTGTTGATGTTATAAAATTGTAAGGTTGCTAATGTTATAATGTAAGGGTGGGAACCTATTAGGTTTCCCTTGTATTTCTATAACCTGGTGCACATTGTACATTGATGTTTATGTAATTCTATGAAAATTAATTGTAGCATATTTATACATGTGGGTGATTGTATACCTATGAAGTGAAATTTTAAGTGAAGTAATCATGGCTTGTAATTGGGTTAAGGTTGCATGTTAATTCTACAAACATAACACATCTAACTCATGATAGAAGTGTAAGTGCTAGAGGCATAGTTTAGGAGTAAATATTGTAAGTTGGTCAAGTCATTACAACAAACCATGTTGGTGCCACACATCCAAAGAACTCAATTCACCTTAATGCGAGGGACGCTAAGGAGGTGTGGAAAATGGTATCAAAACTAATATGGTGAAGCTTGATCCATGTGAGTTGTAATCTCATCCAAATAACATGGTAGAGACCAGTCAAATTCAAGACCAAGGATGGGTTGGGTTATTCGCTCAAGTGCTTGAAAGGTTTCAGTAGTATGGTAATAAGCTTGACAATATTTAATATTATTTTTTTAGGTTGAGTTGGTTGTAGGAGAAGATTAAGAGTCTTACTGTAGTTATGGAAGTGCATATAGAGAAAATTTCAATGTTATGGAAAGAAATTGGGTAGGGTTTGTTTGGTGCTTCATTAAGAGTGAAGGAGAAAGAATCAAAATTGTATGATGGCATGAGAAGTAAGAAAGTGCTTGGAAATTTTTGTTGGTATGTACAATAGTAGTTGGATCAGTTGAGAGAGTGATTAGATGAAGTCAAGGTGAAGGTTTCTACCTAGTTATAAATAGGGAATTCAATTTTTTGGTCGAGAACAAGGGAAAAGTAGGTTTCCTTAGGTCAAATGTAGGATGACCTTACGACATGGCTAAAGTTGAAGGAAGTATCGTATTGTCAATTTGGGCTACAAGATCAAACTTGGATGCAAGGAGAAAGTTGAAGTTTATGAGGGAGATAAGAAGCGTTCAAGCTAAAATTTATGAGTATTTGAGTCTTATGTGGGAGATTGCATATATGTCCAAGAAGGATAGGGTGTTCTTTCTTGATATGCTTACAACCTTGGTCTCTAACATAAATGAAGAGACAAAATGTGTAGACTATTAAGGAAGCTATAACTACTGCAAACAAGTTTCTAGATCTTTGTGTAATACAAAGGCTAGAAGGGAAGTAGCATGGTGAGAGGAAGAAGAAATCAAATAAGGAGAAAGTGAAAATCATCAAAAGAGGATGGATTAAAGTAGAGTGGTAAGAAGGAGAGGAAGTATATTTCTATTGATTAAGTGGAGAGGATCACATGCTGAATAAATTTATGTTGAATTAGAAAGTAGTAGTTATACAACAAGATGAGAAGGATGAGAGATTTGAGAAGTGTTCTCATGTTCTTGGGAGCGATGTAGGTTTTTGGTGCATTTTCTTTGAAGAAGGCCACTATGGAACATGATCTGAACTAGACTACGTTGAACTATGCGAAGATTGATTGGAGTGGGAGTCATTGAATGGATATGGTTGATAGTTGGGATACTCATAATGTTATGAGGGAAGGTGTGGATAGGAGATTGGGCTTGCAGATTGCTCCAATTTGTGAATATTTCAAATTAGTGAATTACAAGGGTATGAGACTTCTTGGAGAGTTCAATGGTGTTCTGGTACATATTGGTAGTTGGAAGGGGAAGGTTGACCTAACGATTATGAGGAGGGATGACTATAAGATTGTGTTTTGCACTGAGTTGATGGATAGACAGAGAGATGTATCAACACCTCATATGGTGATATTGTTCATTCTTTCATGAGAGGAAGTGATGGTTGTTTCAACTATTGGAACCATGGTGGATGGATACAGGATGAAAAATATATTTATGGAGGAAGGAGAACTAGATGATGAGATCTGTGAGAGATTGGACTATGAGGAGTCCATACTCATGTAGGATTCAAGGATGATGGTTGAATTGGTAAATGGGATTGTGAGGATGTAAGAGATACCTTAAATGGTTAATATCAAGACTTCCACAATTGAGTGTGATAACATTGATGCTGAGGCTTCTACATCTGATGATGGTAGAGATATTGAGTATGTAGATGATGTCGAGGATTTTTATGCCTAGACTTTGAGAATGCATGAAGGCGTAGATGAAGATGATGGATATTGAAGGATTACATCTATGGACAAGGTTCAGGATGATGAAGAGTGGCATAGATAGGCCAATAGAGAGTCTGAGGTATCTAGTGAGAGTGACGAAATAGATTGTTGACCTAATGATCCATAGTTAGATATTTTTATTGAGGACAGTGAAGATAGGACTCGTTCCCATCTCCCTTTGTTGAGATACATTACGGAGATATATAAAGGGTTCATACCAAGAAGAGGTGAACCACTTCTCGGATAAAGCAATACATTTTTAGTGAGGAGAGATGGAGGATTTAGAGTTTGGAGAGGTATTTTAAGAGGCTACCTTGCTTCATCTCCTTATTGAGCTCATGAAGTTGGGATCACTATTAGTTGCTCATAATAGTGAGTGCAAATATGTAAGAGGTGTTGTATAGGGTACTTCAATTTGATGAGAAGGAATAGAATGAGGATGAGATCTATTGAGATGAGGAAGTGACGTTAAGTGTACATTTTTTAGTGCAAGATTTCTTGTGGAGTTAACATTATGATCAGATTAGATACCTAATTATTGGATGACACGATGGAGTTGACTGAGATATATGTTGGTAGATGAGACTCTCCCATGTTGTTGATGAAATAGAGTGATGATGAGGTTATTGGAGATGTAGAGGTGTTACGCAACATTTTCTCACTGTCTCTGTACTCCCTATCTACGATACTGGAGGACCTCTACAGTGTACTCAACATGCTTTCCCATCATGAAGAAACTCCTAGTATGTCCCTCTTCATGAGCAGAATAATTCTCCTTTACATAATTTTCCAAGAATCTTCCTTTTATTCCAATTTACAAGACCAATGCTATTGACCAATTTTCTCCTTATGTCGATTTACAAAGGCTAAAACTAGCCCTCACACAAATCAGATCGACTGAGACCTTTTCCAGTCGTGTTTATCCTATTTTGGAAGGTTTTTTAAATAAGGAGCCGAAGCTTCCATGCTTAGAAGCTTCGTAACGGAAGTATGGTAGATGGTTGGGCCCGATAAAGCCAAGGAAATCAATTTGGGCTCCTTTCCCCTATTAGGATGGAACAATCTCGAGAGATAATAACTTCTCCCATGATGAGAGGAACCATCTCCCATCCATACAAGCTATATAAGCCTCTCTTTTTCCCAAGCAAAATCTAGTTGGACTTTTGGAGCCAGTTTGAATAACCAACAAGTCATTTATAGCTTGTAGCTTTCTAGTGTGTGTTTGAGGGAGAATAGTGTGATTTTGGTTTGGTTTGAGAAAAGAGGGAAAGTGGCCTTAAAACTTCCATTGTTGGTGCTATCCATGAAGTGCTATCAGAAGTATGGGAACCCGACTACGTCGGAGGAGACCAATAACATCAAGCCACCAGTTGTAATCTCTTTCTGATTTATATTAATAAAACTCTCAATTGATTTCCTACATGAAGTGTCATTTTACATATTTATGGCTTAATATTCCTTGACGTATTAAGTAGGTTGAATACAATATTGCATGTCATCATGTTGTTGTTATTGTTGTTGTTTGCTTGTTTCAAGTATTCAAAGGAAGGAAATGGAAGATAGTTGGAGTGAGGAAGTATGAACATCACCGAGCAAAATAACATTCTAAGAGGTAGGACCTCTTAGTTGATCCTATATTAAGGAGATTTTCCATAGATTGTTTGTTTGTGCCTAGACCGACTCTCTCGAGCTACAAGAATTGTTTGTTTCTGCACTGAGAATTTACCTGGACCACAAATTAGCGAATCTTCTGGGGAAATGTTGAAGCCTCAAAAATCACTGCCACAACATGGGGGATGACCACTCAGTTTGGACCTTAAAGAAGCTCTTTTTCTATTTGGAATGGTGGTTTCAACTGGTTCAACTAGGTCCAGTTACCTTCTGTCAATCTCCAATGGATTTAAAATATTAATTTCATTCATCAATGGAGAAGAGACATTAGATCAACTCTCTTGTTGATCAGGAAAGAAATTGATCCTTAAGCTAATTTGGGGTTCAACCAAACCACTACTAAAGTTTGCCTCTTTGGGAAGAGGACTTAAAAAGAATGTAGAAATTAATCTAAATGTAAAATTATTCTAAGATGCAAACAAAAAGAACTATCTTAATCCTATCTCAATTAGGCAAATATAGATCTAACCCAATTAAGAGCAAGATACTTGAAGTATCGAGATTTAAATATGTCTGGCTTATAATGAATATCAAGCTAATGAAGTAGTTCAATTAACCGACATTATGAATACCAAACAAATCCTATTGAGACCTTTTAACTGAAATAATCAATCAACAACACTCAGGAAGAAGTTCACAAAATGATATTGATCATTTAATCAGTAATTTGAATAATTAAATAATAATATGCATAAAAAGTTCACAAGATATCACTATTTATTAAACCAGTATTAAAAGATAGATTTCTGAGTAAATAGTTACTCATAAATCAGGATTCATCCCATAAGAGTAGAGATAAATAATAACATAAAATAGAGACAAATCACCCATACAGACAAAAGTGCACAAATATGAAAGTTTATTGACACATTCCTGTCATCATAAAATGAAACCAGCATTTAAAATAATAGTATTAAAAATACCAATTTATTGAATCCATTCTCTAGCTCTGGTCTCCAACAGTCTTTTATAGTGCCTGAGCTTCTGCTTTCAAATGGAGAGCTACAATAGTGCAAACTCTATTCATTATACATAACTCAAAATGTAAAAGAAAAACCTCAATAATCTTTAGATATGAGATTTTTACTCGTCCCACCTACAACTCTAAATCCCTATTACAGAAGTGCTTTTAGAATTCCAGAATTGCAAAGGAGAGAAGCCCTTATTACATCTTGCAATCTGCTATTTATAATATTTGCAAATGAATTCTTAACAAGAAAGTTTGTTGAAGAAGAGATTTTCTCAATCAATTTTCATTTACTGAAAATTCTATTCTTTAATTGTTGGAGCATTCTTATTCATTAAGATCTTATAAGATCTTATATTCCTCATCTTTTCAACTGTTTCCTTACAAAAACAAATCAAAACAAAATTAAAATGCTAAATCTGAAATTAAAACAAATCTAATTGATTTCAATTAAATAAATAATTGAAAATGAATCTAAGCTTTCTATTGATGTTTGTGATGATTTAATTGGTGAAGGATATCATTGATGAATGAATTTGCGTTCAAAAAAGGCTTGGGCAAATGAAAATGTAGAAAATATAACTCAGGAACAATTAACTTTATTAAAAAATTGGAGCTTGATCTTTTACTGGATTTTAGACCCAGTAAATGATCAAATCAGTTAATGAGACCTACTCAGAAATATTCTCCATAATTTTATCTTTCCAATGAGCCATTCTAGGCCTTATTTGGCCAAGTAAAACTCAATCTATGAGTCTCCAAAGTTGATGAGTGAAATCTAACAGAATTCTAGAAATTGCTTAGGCCAAAAATCAGAGTTTTATTTAAATTCTAACTTAAATTATTATAATTATTTCTATTACACTAATAATTTAATAATAAATTACTATTATTTACAAATAATTATAATAACTAAATTATCTAAAATTAAAAAGAATTAATTTAATGATTAAATTTATCATATGATAATATATATTTTATGTTACAAATCTAAATTACATTAATTTCTTATTCTTTAAACTTGTTTCAACGTATTTGAAAACCAAATATT
This sequence comes from Pinus taeda, assembly GCA_000404065.3. NCBI lineage: Eukaryota > Viridiplantae > Streptophyta > Pinopsida > Pinales > Pinaceae > Pinus > Pinus taeda. The sequence continues at coordinate 63,882 of APFE031403221.1, forward strand.
CGAAGCCCATTAAAATGGAAAATGCCATTATGTTATGGCATCACATATTTTTTAAATTGCTCATCGTAATATCTGCGATATCGGTGGATCTGGTAAATTAATAAGCTAAGGTTGATACTCATATCATATCCGGAGATCGAGTAGTGTATTGGAAAATCTTGCGATGTGATTATATTGGAAGAGTTTCGAAATTGAAACTTCTGATATAAGGCAGCTAGTGTAATGGTAAAATGACTATTATGTATATTACTTATTTTTTAATTAAGGCTTAAATATTGATTTTTTTGTCTTGGGCTACGTAAAAAGAGAAATTATTTACAAAATAATTTTATATTTACAATTTGAAAATTAATTACTTACAAATGAATAAATTTATGGAACATAGGTAATGTACAATTTATACATTTTAATAGGCCAAGGTAGTGAAAGATATCCAATTTTATTTAGCCGCGATTTACAATCTAGTTGACTAAATGAGACGAAATAAGTATCGATGGAAAACTTGCTAAAACTCAGATTCAGTGAAACAATCAAAACGTAAATCCGATGAAAATATTAAAAAAAATGATAAAATTGTAAGAAAATTTTAAATGAAAATAAATAAAGATTTTTAGCCAAAAATTTATAAAAGAGTCCCCATTATTTGAGTACGTAAAACTATAAAAGAATTGGGGGGTTGTGTTTTAGCACAACAATGGCGACACATGGGAGAAGAAACAATTATCTCTGTTTTATACGAATGAGATTTTCCTAACATTAAAGTAAAAATAATTAAAAAAGAGAGAATTAT